>QNTS01004480.1:56620-79401 GCA_003317085.1 Hucho hucho
CTGCTGTATCTCCCACCAATAGGGTCTATTTGTCTCTGTAATGCCTGCTGTATCTCTTACCAATAGGGTCTATCTGTCTCTGTAATGACTGCTGTATCTCCCACCAATAGGGTCTATTTGTCTCTGTAATGACTGCTGTATCTCCCACCAATAGGGTCTATTTGTCTCTGTAATGCCTGCTGTATCTCCCACCAATAGGGTCTATTTGTCTCTGTAATGACTGCTGTATCTCTTACCAATAGGGTCTATTTGTCTCTGTAATGACTGCTGTATCTCTTACCAATAGGGTCTATTTGTCTCTGTAATGACTGCTGTATCTCCCACCAATAGGGTCTATTTGTCTCTGTAATGCCTGCTGTATCTCCCACCAATAGGGTCTATTTGTCTCTGTAATGACTGCTGTATCTCTTACCAATAGGGTCTATTTGTCTCTGTAATGACTGCTGTATCTCTTACCAGGGAGTTGTATCTGAAATTATTTTCCAATCGTTTCATTCTGAACTGAACCATAATTTTGTTCGTTCCATTCCACTCTTCCAACCAGCAAAATAATTTTTTGAGTCAGTTCAAAGCCCCCAAAAAGTATTGGTTTATATCGTTCCTATCTGTTTCTTTTTAAACCTCTGAAATCGTAATTGTTTTACATTTTGTTCGACATTAAATTACTTAACCAATCATGCAGTACGGATAGAGCAACTTGCTATGGAGAGGGCAAGCTATAGTAGCTCAGGGAGTTGTTTACAGGCCAGATGAAAAGATAAGTGTCGGGTTTGAGATGCAACTGAAATTTTGCGGGTTGCGAGAGAGCGAGAGAGGGTGGAGGACGAGGCTTGGCTTGAAATGCTTGGCATCTTGTAATGACATGTAGTATCTGAATTAGGCCTACATAATTATACCTACGGAGGAGCGGTTTCTAGGGAGGAACTTTGAATGTCTTTGAACTTCAGATTTGGCTTAACGTTGGACCAGAAAAGCTAACAAGTTTGTGTGTGCAGAGCGGCACCAGAATTAAAAACACATCTTACTGTTTTGTAGTTAATAAATCCAGTGTGAAATGTGACTATAGTATCTCTAACTAGCATTGAAAAAGTTTTCCATTGTTCTCTAATTAAAAATCTCTCTCCCTATCTTCTGAATCACGCTTATTACGTCAGTAGGCTACAGCTATGCTTCAGAGGGGGAGGGGCTTATAACGTCAGTAGGCTACAGCTATGCTTCAGAGGGGGAGGGGCTTATAACGTCAGTAGGCTACAGCTATGCTTCAGAGGGGGAGGGGCAGGCAGATGTTGCCCTGATGTAAAATAACGTTATTAACCGGTTTCCATGCTTTTAAAATAATAGTTCTGTTCTGGAACAGTATAGTTCACTTTACTTCCTGTTTCTGATTCTTTTCCTTGAGAATGTGTATTATTTTCCAGTTTTCTGTTCTGTTCCCTGAACCGGTTCCAACACTTTAAAAGTAGCTCTTCTCTCCCTCTCTTTCTCAAAGTCAACATTGATCTAAGATGACTGGACGAAAGCAAGAAATCTACTACATAGATCTCTCAGATCAAGTCCATGTCCAATCAGTGGATACTTTGAGGAGTCTAGTGTCTGTATTCTGTTTGTCTGTAGGTGTGTACTGTGTGTGTGTGGGCGTGCAAGTCTTACCCATCCACATGTGTATGTAGTGGGAGGGAGCTGCAGTTGTGTAGAGGAGAAGATAGGCATCTCCTGTGTAGAAGTTGCCGTGCAGGGCCTTGGGGACAGGCTTCAGGTCCATGCTCTCAATACGCCACACCTGCAGCCCTTTCTCCTTCCCTGCAGCCTCAAACTCCTTGTGTGACACCATGACAGCTCTGAGAGAGAGAGAGAGAGAGAGAGAGAGAGAGAGAGAGAGAGAGAGAGAGAGATACCATAAAGGTCATAAACCCCGCCTATGTTTACAACTTCTCTTCTTAAAGGTTCAATATGCAGAAATCTCTCCATTTCCTGTTTGCTAAAATTCTAATTGTTCGCCTACTTCAGTTCATGTAACAAAACAAGCAGGTCATTGTACTAACCGCTGTGAAATATATTTTCCATATCCCAAAATATTGTATTTTCAGCTGTTTGATGCTTGTTTAAAAAAGCAAAAGTAAAAGAAGCAAAAAACGAAATTTAAGAAAGGGAAGCATAGAAATAGCGCACATAAAACAGATCTACTTCTTAGACTTGCTTTCAATGAGAATTACAAATCTATTATATTGCAGCTTTAAATAAACAGAAGCAGAACCAATAGATAGCATTGTCTCCTTCCTGCCCATTCTCTTGACTCAGACAGACACTGTGTGCAAGATGATAAAACACAACCTAACGAGGCCTCCCAAGTGGTGCAGCGGTATAAGGCACTGTATCACATGCAGTGCTAGAGGCTTTGATACAGACCCGGGTTCATTTCCCGGACTGTGCCATAAGTGGAACGTTGTTTCCACCAGCACATTGATGAGGCTGGCTTCTGGGTTAAGGAGCGCGGTTAGGTGGGTCATCTTTTGGAAGACGTATGACTCCACCTTCACCTCTCCCGAGCGCGTTGGGGAGTTGCAGCGATGAGACAAGAGGGTAAAATACAAAACAAAAAGAAAAACCTAACTTCAGTAATTTCATGGTGTGTGTTGATAGTAGTGGGAGAGGGTGATTACACCGTGAAACAAATCACCGTACAGAGACCCACTGCCCCTAATCTACCCTCTCAGCACCATAAGGCTTAATGTGCCTCTACTACAGATAACCCCTTATCGTGGGGCATTGCATAATCTTTTTCAGATCAGAAAGTGGTTTGCTAGTGTCATGTAGCCTATGGGCTCTATTTTAAAAAAACTAACGCAATGGTAAATCTATGGGTTCAGCGCTATGGGTTCAGGGATGTGTCAGAAACATTTTATGTGCCTAGTAATTCTGAATCAAATCAAATTTTATTTGTCACATGCGCCGAATACAACAGGTGTAGACCTTACCGTGAAATGCTTACTTACAAGCCCTTAACTAACAATGCAGTTCAAGAAATAGAGTTAATAAAATATTAACTAAATAAACTAAAGTAAAAAAATCGAATCAATCAAAAAGCAACACAATAAATGTACATAACAATGACGAGGCTCTATACGGTGGGTACCGAGTCAATGTGCAGGGGTACAGGTTAGTTGAGGTAATTTGTAAAGTGACTATGCATAGACAATAAACAGAGAGTTGCAGCAGTGTAAAAACAAAGGGGGGGTGTGGGGGTCAATGTAAATAGTCCGGGTGACCATTTGATTAGTTGTTCAGCAGTCTTATGGTTTGGGGGTAGAAGCTGTTAAGTAGCCTTTTGGTCGTAGGTGCTCCGGTACCGTGCGGTAGCAGAGAGAACAGTCTATGACTTGGGTGACTGGAGTCTTTGACAATTTTTTGGGCCTTCCTCTGACACCGCCTAGTATATACAGTGGGGGAAAAAAAGTATTTAGTCAGCCACCAATTGTGCAAGTTCTCTCACTTAAAAAGATGGGAGAGGCCTGTAATTTTCATCATAGGTACACTTCAACTATGACAGACAAAATGAGGAAAAAAAATCCAGAAAATCACATTGTAGGATTTTTAATGAATTTATTTGCAAATTATGGTGGAAAATAAGTATTTGGTCAATAACAAAAGTTTATCTCAATACTTTGTTATATACCCTTTGTTGGCAATGACAGAGGTCAAACGTTTTCTGTAAGTCTTCACAAGGTTTTCACACACTGTTGCTGGCAGATCTCCTCTAGAGCAGTGATGTTTTGGGGCTGTCGCTGGGCAACACGGACTTTCAACTCCCTCTAAAGATTTTCTATGGGGTTGAGATCTGGAGACTGGCTAGGCCACTCCAGGACCTTGAAATGCTTCTTACGAAGCCACTCCTTCGTTGCCCGGGCGGTGTGTTTGGGATTATTGTCATGCTGAAAGACCCAGCCACGTTTCATCTTCAATGCACTTGCTGATGGAAGGAGGTTTTCACTCAAAATCTCACGATACATGGCCCCATTCATTCTTTCCTTTACACAGATCAGTCGTCCTGGTCCCTTTGCAGAAAAACAGCCCCAAAGCATGATGTTTCCACCCCCATGCTTCACAGTAGGTATGGTGTTCTTTGTCCTCCAAACACGACGAGTTGNCACTGCAGGATTTGAGTCCCTGGCGGCGTAGTGTGTTACTGATGGTAGGCTTTGTTACTTTGGTCCCAGCTCTCTGCAGGTCATTCACTAGGTCCCCCCGTGTGGTTCTGGGATTTTTGCTCACCGTTCTTGTGATCATTTTGACCCCACGGGGTGAGATCTTGCGTGGAGCCCCAGATCGAGGAAGATTATCAGTGGTCTTGTATGTCTTCCATTTCCTAATAATTGCTCCCACAGTTGATTTCTTCAAACCAAGCTGCTTACCTATTGCAGATTCAGTCTTCCCAACCTGGTGCAGGTCTACAATTTTGTTTCTGGTGTCCTTTGACAGCTCTTTGGTCTTGGCCATAGTGGAGTTTGGAGTGTGACTGTTTGAGGTTGTGGACAGGTGTCTTTTATACTGATAACAAGTTCAAACAGGTGCCATTAATACAGGTAACGAGTGGAGGACAGAGGAGCCTCTTAAAGAAGAAGTTACAGGTCTGTGAGAGCCAGAAATCTTGCTTGTTTGTATGTGACCAAATACTTATTTTCCACCATAATTTGCAAATAAATTCATTAAAAATCCTACAATGTGATTTTCAGGATTTTTTTTCCTCATTTTGTCTGTCATAGTTGAAGTGTACCTATGATGAAAATTACAGGCCTCTCTCATCTTTTTAAGTGAGAAACTTGCACAATTGGTGGCTGACTAAATACTTTTTTTCCCCACTGTAGGTCCTTGATGTCAGGAAGTTTGGCCAACTGCTTCTAAAACCACTGCTTCTAATGATGCCTACCACTATATCAAATCAGCAAAAGTGATATTGTTGTATGATAACAGCGAGTGACTCATTAGCTTACAATCCTCAGCTAACTGTGCTGCATGTGAATTAACAAGCTCTCTGGTTCTGCTCTAACTGAGATAGGTGAGAAACTATCTTTGCACTCAATCAACAACACACCCTTGGGACGATGTAAATGTGTTAGGTGAGCTAGTTATCATATCTACTGAAATAAAATGTGGTTGTCACCACACGGTAGCCTAGCGGTTAGCGCATTGGGCCAGTAACCGAAAGCTTGCTGTTTCGAATACCCGAGCCAACAAGGTGAAAAAATCTGTTGATGTGCCCTTGAACAAGGCACTTAACCCTTATTTACTCCAGGGGTGCCGTACTACTATGGCTGACCTTGTAACACAACACATTTCACAGCACCTATCCGGTGTGTGACAATAAAAGATAAACAAATTTATGACCAAATATTAAAATACCTTTCTCTCTCACACAGACAAACCCACACGCTTGTCTTTTCATTTCCACATGGGGATAATCCAATGATGTACAGTGCATTTGGAAAGTATTCAGACCCCTTGACTTTTTCCACATTTTGTTACTTTACAGCCTTGGATTAAATTGTTTTTTCACCCTCATCAATCTACACACAATACCCAATAATGACAAAGCAGAAACAGGTTTTTAGACAATTTTTGCACTGTATAAACGCTGGATTGTTGATGCTATATGTATTAGCCAATGAGAGATGTTTCAGACACCAGTTGGCCATATTGACACTCCCCAGAAGGAGCATAGGAATGAATGGAATGCTGTATTTAAAGCTGCAATATGTAACTTTTTGGGCAACCCCAACCAGATTCACATATAAATGTGTGTTATAGATCTGCCATTCTCATTGAAAGCAAGTCCAAGAAGAAGTAGCTCTGTTCTATTTGTTCTATTTCTATGCTTCCCATTCTTAAATTTTGTTTTTGCAGTTTTTATTTTCGGGTTTTGTAGACCAGCTTCAAAAACTGCAAAGACAATATTTTTGGTTATGGAAAATATACTTCACAGCGGTTTAGATGGTACAATGATTCTTTACACTACACTTGCTTGTTTTGTCACATAAACTGAAATTAAGCAAACTATTTGAATTGTTAGCAACCAGGAAATGTCGGAGTGATTTCTGCATAGTGCATCTTTAAGTATTTTTGTTGTTGTAGCGAGAAAAAAAAGTAACTTTAAAATATATATATTTATTTTCATGTTTTATTTTTATGTTTACCTCAAATAATATAACTTAAAAGTATGCATTAAGGTGTCTGTAATAAGGTGTCAGTACATTTTTACAACGGTGGAGGAGTGCCAAAATGGATGCGGGAGGCTTCAAAACACCGCTCTATATATACTCTATAACTCATCTAGTGTACTAGTGTAGGTCTATAAAATAAATAATTGGGATAATCTGATGCTTATAATAATGAATCTGATGCACTTCGAACTCAATTATGACATTTTTCCATATTCGCAGGGAATGTTACATAACAGAATAGACTAGCCTTTGCCCCGAAATGGGCTGGCTGTGCTGGGAAATGTTATCAAGCCGAGTAGTATAAATTGTCCCAACTCTCAATATGATTGGCCTATTTACACTTCATTGATAAAGCTGGTAAAATAAAGGCATTTGTTTGGCTATTAGTCAACTGCGTAAAGAGTTGAAGAGATAATGTTTCAGTCGATCTCTGTTCAAATTTAAAAGAGGAATAGAGCGAATTCACAGTCGGTCACACACATCTGGATATGAAATCATTTGGAACTTTGCGCAAATTTTGGAATAATTAAATCCAAACTTCAACAGCGTCTACGATTGCCCACGATAATTTAGAGAAAGCTCGATAAAAGTTTAGGCGTAATAAAGTTTCCATAGAGACCATTGGAGGTTCAAACAAGTCTCGCAACTTTGTAATAAAATGCATTGCAACAAAGAATCAAAGTGCACCAAATTATAATAATAAATTAATTCATATCAAAAAGTAACTCACGGTTTGACAGATGTGTAACGGAAAATGAGAGAATGGGTGTTAAGTGAGCAGAAACAGATGTGGACGCGAATACTTCTTAAAACGCCTGTTCATTGCTTGTGGAGTGTTCAGCCCTTATGCGTCTGGCATCGAAGCAACGCATTGATTGGTCGGCAATCAAAGCCATGAAAAAAAGAGCTGTATAGAAAATCGAACGAAATGTTATTCGTAAACTACAGGTGTGGACTAACAGTAAAACACTTACTTACGGGCCCTTCCCAACAACGCAGAGAGAAAGAAAACAATAGAAAAGTAAAACATAATAATACAAGTAATAATAGATACACAATGAGTGACCATAACTTGGCTATATACACTCGGTACCAGTACCGATTTGATGTGCAGGGGTACGAGGTAAATGAGGTAGACATGTGCCTATAAGTAGGAATAAAGTGACAGATAGTAAAGTGTAATAGCAGCATATTTGATGAGTCAAAAAAGTTGCTGAAAAAAGGTGTCAATGCAGATAGTTCAGGTAGCTATTTGGTTAACTATTTAACTAACTATTTAGCAGTCTTATTATGGCTTGGGGGGAGAAGCTGTTCGGGGTCCTGTTGGTTCCAGACTTGGTGCATGGTACCAGTTGCCATGCAGTAGCAGAGAGAACAGTCTATGATTTGGGTGACTGAAGTCTTTGATCATTTTTAGGGCCTTCCTCTGACACGTACAGTATAGAGGTCGTGGATGGCAGGGATCTCGGCCCCAGTGAGGTACTGGGCCATTCACACTATCCTCTGTAGCGCTGTGTGGTCGGATGACAAGCAGTTAGTTGCCATACCAAGAGGTGATGCAGCCAGTCAAGATGCTCTCAATGGTGCAGCCGTATAACTGAGGATCTGAGGGGCCATGCCAAATCTTTTCAGCCTCCTGACGGGGAAGGGGCGTTGTCGTGTCCTCTTCACGACTGTGCTGGGGTGTTTGGACCATGATAGAACCTTAATGATGTGGACACCAAGGAACTTGAAGCTCTCAACCCGTTCCACTACAGCCCCGTTGATGTGAATAAGGGCCGTTTCCTGTAGTCCACGAACAGCTCCTTTGTTTTGCTGACGTTGAGGGAGAGGTTGTAGAAAACTGTACATCAATGACTATCGAAAAATTGGTCTCTTGGGTTCGACCGTAGTGTAACATAATAAGGCAGTGCATACAGTAGCCTACAGTAAGCTGTGTTTCATGTCCTGTAGGATTCGTAGTCTACTTACTTTCTTGCACACACACACACACACGGAGGCTGCAGCCAGTCATTTCCATCGATAAATGGTCAGGTAAGGTCATTCTGTAACATTTTGACTTGAGTGACTTGCTGCTCTCTGGTTACGGCCAGCTGAAACATCACTACAAGCTAAACATTCTTATTTTGAGAGAATAAAATGATGCCTCCTGCTCCTGGTCAAATAAAATACAATTGTATTGGTTGCTTATACATATTTTGCGAATGTTATCGCCGTTGTAGCAACATTTTTACAAACATTATTTGGCACAGACAACAGCACAAAGGGCAAGAAGGTAGAGACAACAATACATCATGCAAAGCCGCCACAACTGTCAGTAAGAGTGTCCATGATTGAGTCTTTGAATGAAGAGACTGAGATAAAACTGTCTAGTTTGAGTGTTTATTGCAGCTCGTTCCAGTCGCTAGCTGCAGCGACCTGAAAAGAGGAGCGACCCAGGGATGTGTGTGCTTTGGGGACCTTTAACAGAATGTGACTGGCAGAACTGGTGTTGTATGTGGAGGATGAGGGCTGCATTAGATGAGGCCTAAGAGAGTTTTTATAAATAAGCATCAACCAGTGGGTCTTGCGATAGGTATACAGAGATGACCAGTTTACAGAGGAGTATAGAGTGCAGTGATGTGTCCTATAAGGAGCATTGGTGGCAAATCTGATGGCCTGAATGGTAAAGAACATCTAGCCACTCGAGAGCACCCTTACCTGCCGATCTATAAATGATGTCTCCGTAATCTAGCATGGATGGTCATCTGAATCAGGGTTAGTTTGTCAGCTGGGGTGAAAGAGGAGTGATTACGATAGAGGAAACCAAGTATAGATTTAACTTTAGCCTGCAACTTTGATATGTGCTGAGAGAAAGACAGTGCACCGTCTAGCCATACTCTCCAGTACTTGTATGAGGTGACTACCCCAAGCTTTAAAACCTCAGAGGTAGTAATCACACCTGTGGGGAGAGGGGCATTCTTCTTACCAAACCACATGATCTTTGTTTTGGAGGTGTTCAGAGTAAGGTTAAGGGTAGAGAAAGCTTGTTGGACACAAAGAAAGCTTTGTTGTAGAGCATTTATCACAAAATCCAGGGAGGGGCCAGCTGAGTATAAGACTGTATCATCTGCATATAAATAGATGACAGAGTTTTCTAATGCATCAGCTATGTTGTTGATGTAAATTGAGAAGAGCGTGGGGCCTAGGTTCGAGCCTTGGGGTACTCCTCTGGTGACAGGCAGTGGCTATAGCAGATTTTCTGACTTTATACAGTGTACAGCAGTAGCTACAGCAACAAGCTAGAATGGTCCAAACACACCAAGACAGTCATGAAGAGGGTACGACAAAGCCTACTCAGGAGACTAAAAAGATTTGGCAAGGGTCCTGAGATCCTCAAAAGGTTCTACAGCTGCAACATCGAGAGCATCCTGACTGGTTGCATCACTGCCTGGTACGGCAATTGCTCCGCCTCTGACCGCAAGGCACTACAGAGGGTAGTGCGTACGGCCCAGTACATCACTGGGGCTAAGCTGCCTGCCATCCAGGACCTCTACACCAGGCGGTGTCAGAGGAAGGCCCTAAAAATTGTCAAAGACCCCAGCCACCCCAGTCATAGACTGTTCTCTCTACTACCGCATGGCAAGCGGTACCGGAGTGCCAAGTCTAGGACAAAAAGGCTTCTCAACAGTTTTTACCCCCAAGCCATAAGACTCCTGAACAGGTAATCAAATGGCTATCTGGACTTTTTGCATTGTGCCCCCCCCCCGCTACTTTCTGTTTATCATATATGCATAGTCACTTTAACTATACTTTCATGTACATACTACCTCAATTAGACCGACCAACCAGTGCTCCTGCACATTGGCTAACTGGGCTATCTATCTGCATTGTGTCCCACCACCCACCAACCCCTTTTTTACGCTACTGCTACTCTCTGTTCATCATATATGCATAGTCACTTTAACCATAACTACATGTACATATCCTACCTCAATCAGCCTGACTAACCGGTTTCTGTATGTAGCCTCGCTACTTTTATAGCCTCGCTACCTTTACAGCCTTGCTACTGTATATAGCCTCGCTACTATATATACTGCTGTTTTTATTTCTTTACCTACCTATTGTTCACCTAATACCTTTTTTATTATTCTTTGCACTGTTGGTTAGAGCCTGTAAGTAAGCATTTCACTGTAAGGTCTACCTGTTGTATTCGGCGCACGTGACAAATAAACTTTGATTTGATTAGATTTTTTATATATACGATGAGCCTTGACTAGAACACAGTATATACATGTGAAGTGGGTAGAACAGTATGTAAATAGTAAAGTGACAAGTGTTCAATGACTATGTACAGCAGTTGCTGCAACCTGGTATCAGAGCATTTTGTATTATTCTGTACGTAAATCTGAGATACTCATTTTAGTATGATATGTTACGTTTCGTATGGTATGTATTAATTTGTGGATGTCCATCCCCCATTTCGTATGTTAGGAATTACAAAACGTACTATATGTTGTGAATTTGCATAATGTATGATGTTACAAATTCTAGCTAAGTGGCTAACGTTAGCTAGGCTAGGAGTTAGGGGTTAGGGTTAAGTTTACGAGTTAGGTTAAAGGGTTATGGGAGGGGTTAGCTAAAATGGTTAAGGTTAGGGTTAGCTAAAAGGGTTAGGATTAGCTAACAAGCTAAGTACTTGGAAAGTAGCTAAAAAGTATTAAGTAGATGAAAAGTTGCTTTTTAGCCGAAATGTTAAAGTTGTCTGTGTTGAGATTGGAACTCGCAACCTTTGGGTTGCTAGACGTTCGTGTTTTATGCAACCATCCACCCCGACCAACCATCCACCCTACTTTCATTTTTGCCTTAAGTAACCATTTGTCTTGTGTAAACATACCAAACGTAACATATCATACTAATTTGAGTGTCCCGGATTTACATTTACTATGTTACGAGTACCAGGTGGTAGCCGGCTAGTAACGGTGACTAAAATTCAGCATTGTTTCCGTCTTCTAGATGGTAGCGGGGTGAACAGGCCGTTGCTCCGGTGGCTGAAGTCCTTGATGATCTTCTTGGTATCTGTAGAAGTTTGTGAGGGTCTTAGGGGCCAAGACACATTTCTTCAGCCTCCTGAGGTTAAATAGATGCTGCTGCGCCTTCTTCACCACACTGTCTGTGTGGATGGACCATTTCAGCTTGTCAGTGATGTGCACGCCAAGGCTTTTCACACTCTCCACTTTCGGCCCTGTCGATGCACCACTCTGCCATGGCCCTCACCTCCTCCCTGCAGGCTGTCTTGTTGTTGTTTGTAATCAGGCAGGCCTACGACACTGGTGTAGTGCTTAGGCTGTGTTTGACTGTCTAAAGGCCATTAACACATTAGCTGGGACATTTGGAGAATGCTCCACACAATAACCAGTTCAGTTCATTAAACAAAACACAGCAACCATTGCCCTAACTAAAGCCCAAAGGTATGTTACCAGTTCACACCCACTGACACTCCCTCTCTCACAGTAAAGAGATGGTTACACACTCTAAGATTCCCTATGTCCACACTAGAAGTGAGTAATGTGGAATATATGTGCCTTGTGCTGGTTAGAACTACATTGAAGTGCTATATACTTGTGAGTGAAGGTATACAACTTACAAGAGAAGTAAACTCATACAAAACCATGTTAGGGCTAGGGTCCTTTTTTCAGAATTTCCGCCTGACTGACGTGCTTAAAGTAAACTGCTTGTTACTCAGGCCTAGAAGCCAGGATATGCATATAATGGATAGAAAACATTTTGAAGTTTCTAAAAATGTAAAAATTATGTCTGAGACTATAACAGAATTGATATGGCAGGTGAAAATCCGAAGAAAAACCAACCAGATCTTTTTTTTTTTGAGGTCCCAGGCTCTTATAATGGAAACCTATGGGTCCTATGTCATTCCGGCTCCCAGATTGCAATTCCTATGGCTTCCACTAGATGTCAACAGTCTTTAGTCAAGGTTTCAGGATTGTTTCTTGAAAAACGAGCAAGAATCTTGAGTTTTGGTGAACAGACCACTGGAAGAATATCAGTCTTTCGAGGAAGAGGGCACGCGCTTACTAATTTTACTTTCCTATTGAACATACTACTTTCTGTATGAAATATTATAGTTTATTTACATTTTAGGGAACCTGAGGATTAAATAGAAATGTCGTTTGACTTGTTTGGACGAAGTTTCGCGGTAGCTTTTTGGATTCCTTTGTCTGCATGTTGAACGAGTGGATTACTGAAATCGATGGCGCCAACTAAACAGACTTTTGGGGATATAAATAAGGATTTTATCTAACAAAACGACCATTCATGTTGTAGCTGGGAGCCTTCGGATTGCAAAAAGAGGAAGATTTTCAAAAGTAAGTGATGTATTTCATTGTTATTTGTGATTTTGTGACGCCTGTGCTGGTTGAAAAATATGTTGATGTGGGGCGCTGTCCTCAGACAATCACATGGTATGCTTTCGCTGTAAAGCCTATTGTAAATCGGACAATGCAGTTAGATTAACAAGAATTTAAGCTTTTAAACGATATAAGATACTTGTATGTTCATGAATGGTTAATATTAAGATTACTTATTTGAATTGCGCGCCCTCCAATTTCACCGGATGTTATCGATTGGTGTCCCGCTAGCGGGACGCCTAGCCTTAAGAAGTTTTAAACTAAAACACATGCTATGGGAAAGCAGTTAGTCAATGCCAGTAAGAGTGTTTGGTTTCAGTGCCCTCCCACTGGGCACAGACGTCAGTTCAACGTCTAGTTTGGATTTATAGTACATTTGGTTGAGTTGTCAACTAATGTGAATTCAACATGAAATCAATAAAAAAATGTCACCATGTCATTGTATTTAGGTTAAAAGTTGGGTGAAAAAAAGACGAAATTCCCTTACGTTGATGACTTTTTTCAAATCTAATCAGTTTTCCACAGTTGATTCAACTCCATCACATTTACTTTTTTGATTGAAATGACATGGAAACAATGTTGATTCAAACCTTTTTTTCCCAGCGGCCTGACTCAACTTAAAGACTTTCCTTTCAAAACGGCCTCTGAAAATCCCAACGACCCAAAGAGCTGAAGGCCTTACTGTTCAATATAGATTTTATTTCTGAAAACCAACTGTTCCCTTCTTAAAGATCTGATCTGCAGTGATTTACAGTTAGTCTGATTGAAACCCCCTCTGAAGTAAAACATGGACCAGACGATGTGACTTTATAAATGCTGCAAAATAGTAATGTGTTTTTATGTAAGTTTGATAGAATGCAAATGTGATTGTTTCAATGAAGAAAAACAAAACAGTCCCTTTCCATGACTGAATGACAATATGGTATCTGCTATACACATAGATATTTACAGCAATCTATTATTACCAACCATGCAAGATGTTGGTATGAAATATGACATTTTTTTAACCTTTATTTAATTAGGCAAGTCAGTTAAGAACAAATTCTTATTTTCAATGACAGCCTAGGAACAGTGGGTTAACTGCCTGTTCAGGTGCAGAACAACAGATTTGTACCTTGTCAGCTCTGGGATTTAAACTTGCAACCTTTCGGTTACTAGTCCAACGCTCTAACCACTAGGTTACCCTGCCACCCCATGAACAACCAGACAATGAAAGAAGGCATTGAGTGTGTTGTAGTCAACACAACTGACACAAAATCCGGGAAGACTCCACAGTAGGTCAACATGTGACGACATAACATCTCAAAACATGCCGACCCAGGAGCACACACACACACACACTTCAGTTCGCTCCTCTAGTAGACAGACACCCAATGTATTTGTGACATCTTCTACCAAGACCAATAATACACTCTCAGGCATAGCAAACAGGAACCCTTTATGATGTCACAGCATCTGTCGCCACGGTGCCCACAGAGGACCTTTTCCTTACAATGGTCAGTTTGACGAGGAGTGTTGTTTAAAGACCAGAGGGCTGTAGCTAGGAGACTGGTGAACTGGGAGAGAGATAATGACCTATACCATCCTACGTTTCCATTGAGTCCATGTCCCAGACAGTGTGAGAATTTTGTATGGACGTTGTGGGGACATTGTAAGAGCCTCCATTGTGTGGAGGCTTTGATAACATTTTCAGACAGGCGGGCGCTTGGCCATACTCTTAGCTGTCAGATATACACTGTGTACAAAACATTAGGAATACCTTCCTAATATTGAGTTGTACCCCCTTTTGCCCTCAGAACAGCTTCAATTCGTCTGGCATGCGATCTACTTTTATTTTTTTATTTTTTATTTCACCTTTATTTAACCAGGTAGGCTAGTTGAGAACAAGTTCTCATTTACAACTGCGACCTGGCCAAGATAAAGCACAGCAGTTCGACACATACAACAACACAGAGTTACACATGGAATAAACAAACATACAGTCAATAATACAATAGAAAAAAAGTCAATATACAGTGAGTGCAAATGAGGTAAGATAAGGGTGGTAGGGCAATAAATAGGCCATGGTGGCGAAATAATTACAATATAGCAATTAAACACTGGTGTGGTAGATGTGCAGAAGATGAATATGCAAGTAGAGATACTGAGGTGCAAAGGAGCAAGATCAATAAATAAATACAGTATGGGGATGAGGTAGTTGGATGGACTGTTTACAGATGGGCTATGTACAGGTGCAGTGATCTGTGAGCTGCTCTGACAGCTGGAGCTTAAAGCTAGTGAGGGAGATATGAGGCTCCAGCTTCAGTGATTTTTGCAGTTCGTTCCAGTCATTGACAGCAGAGAACTGGAAGGAAAGGCGGCCAAAGGAGGAATTGGCTTTGGGGGTGACAGGTGAGATATACCTGCTGGAGCGCGTGCTACAGGTGGGTGCTGCTATGGTGACCAGTGAGCTGAGATAAGGCGGGGCTTTACTTATCAGAGACTTGTAGATGACCTGGAGCCAGTGGGTTTGGCGACGAGCATGAAGCGAGGGCCAGCGAACGAGAGCGTACAGGTCGCAGTGGTGGGTAGTATAAGGGGCTTTGGTGACAAAACGGATGGCACTGTGATAGACTGCATCCAATTTGTTGAGTAGAGTATTGGAGGCTATTTTATAAATGACATCGCCGAAGTCGAGGATCGGTAGGATGGTCAGTTTTACGATGGTATGTTTGGCAGCATGAGTGAAGGATGCTTTGTTGCAAAATAGGAAGCCGATTCTAGATTTAACTTTGGATTGGAGATACTTAATTTGAGTCTGGAAGGAGAGTTTACAGTCTAACCAGACACCTAGGTATTTATAGTTGTCCACTTATTCTAAGTCAGAACCGTCCAGAGTAGTGATGCTGGACGGGTGGGCAGGTGCGGGCAGTGATCGGTTGAAGAGCATGCATTTAGTTTTACTTGCATTTAAGAGCAGTTGGAGGCCACGAAAGGAGAGTTGTATGGCATTGAAGCTTGTCAGGAGGTTAGTTAACACAGTGTCCAAAGAAGGGCCAGAAGTATACAGAATGGTGTCGTCTGCGTAGAGGTCGATCAGAGAATCACCAGCAGCAAGAGCAACATCATTGATGTATACAGAGAAGAGAGTCGGCCCGAGAATGGACAACAGGCCCTCCGATTTGACACACTGAACTCTATCAGAGAAGTAGTTGGTGAACCAGGCGAGGCAATCATTTGAGAAACCAAGGCTGTTGAGTCTGCCAATAAGAATGTGGTGATTGACAGAGTCGAAAGCCTTGGCCAGGTCGATGAATACCGCTGCACAGTAATGTCTCTTATCGATGGCGGTTATGATATCGTTTAGGAGCGAGGCTGAGGTGCACCCATGACCAGCTCTGAAACCAGATTGCATAGCGGAGAAGGTACGGTGGGATTCAAAATTGGCGGTAATCTGTTTGTTGACTTGGCTTTTGAAGACCTTAGAAAGGCAGGGTAGGATAGATATAGGTCTGTAGCAGTTTGGGTCTAGAGTGTCTCCCCCTTTGAAGAGGGGGATGACCACGGCAGCTTTCTAATCTTTGGGAATCTCAGACGATACGAAAGAGAGGTTGAACAGGCTAGTAATAGGGGTTGCAACAATTTCGGCAGATAATTTTAGAAAGAGAGGGTCCAGATTGTCTAGCCCGGCTGATTTGTAGGGGTCCAGATTTTGCAGCTCTTTCAGAACATCAGCTATCTGGATTTGGGTGAAGGAGAAATGGGGGAGGCTTGGGCGAGTTGCTGTGGGGAGTGCAGGGCTGTTGACCGGGGTAGGGGTAGCCAGGTGGAAAGCATGGGCAGCCGTAGAGAAATGCTTATTGAAATTCTCAATTATAGTGGATTTATCGGTGGTGACAGTGTTTCCTAACCTCAGTACAGTGGGCAGCTGGGAAGAGGTGCACTTATTCTCCATGGACTTTACAGTGTCCCAGAACGTTTTTGAGTTTGTGCTTCAAGATGCAAATTTCTGCTTGAAAAAGCTAGCCTTAGCTTTCCTAACTGCCTGTGTATATTGTTTCCTAACTTCCCTGAAAAGTTGATATCATGGGGGCTATTCGATGCTAATGCAGAACGTCACAGGATATTTTTGTGCTGGTCTAGGGCAGTCAGGTCTGGAGAGAACCAAGGGCTATATCTGTTCTTGGTTCTACATTTTTTGAAAGGGGCATGCTTATTTAAGATGGTGAGGAAGGCACTCTTAAAGAATGACCAGGTATCCTCTACTGACGGGATGAGGTCAATATCCTTCCAGGATACCCGGGCCAGGTCGATTAGAAAGGCCTGCTCGCTGAAGTGTTTTAGGGAGCGTTTGACAGTGATGAGGGGTGGTCGTTTGACCGCAGACCTATTACGGATGGAGGCAATGAGGCAGTGATCGCTGAGATCTTAGTTGAAAACAGCAGAGGTGTATTTGGAGGGCAAGTTGGTTAGGATGATATCTATGAGGGTGCCCGTGTTTACGGATTTGGGGTTGTACCTGGGGGTTGTACCTGTACATTGATAATTTGTGTGAGATTGAGGGCATCAAGCTTAGATAGTAGGATGGCCGGGGTGTTAAGCATGTCCCCGTTTAGGTCACCTAGCAGCACGAGCTCTGAAGATAGATGGGGGGCAATCAGTTCACATATGGTGTCCAGGGCACAGCTGGGGGCAGAGGGTGGTCTATAGCAAGCAGCAACGGTGAGAGACTTGTTTCTGGAAAGGTGGATTTTTAAAAGTAGAAGCTCGAATTGTTTGGGTACAGACGTGGATAGTAAGACAGAACTCTACAGGCTATCTCTGCAGTAGATTGCAACACCGCCCCCTTTGGGTGTCAAAAGCGTTCGTCAGGGATGCTGGCCCATGTTGACTCCGATGCTTCTCACACTTGTGTCAAGTTGGCTGGTACATACATAGTCATCCTCAACCTTAGTGATCCACGATGGTGACAGAGGGGGGGAGACAGAGAGAGAGAGAAAGAAAGAGAGACGCAGAGAGACAGAGCGAGAGAGAAAGAGACAGTAACGCTGTATATATGCATAATGACATTTGAAATGTCTTTGTTCTTTTTGAACTTGTGGAATGTTTACTGTTAATTTTTGTTTATTTCACTTTTGTTTATCTATTTCACTTGCTTTGGCAATGTAAACAAATATCTCCCATGCCAATAAAGACCCTTAAATTTTAATTGAATTGAGAGAGAGAAAGAAAAAAGGGTGAGGATAAGAAAGAGAGAGAGAGAGAGAGAGCGCGAGAGGGAAAGAACGAGACAGACAAAAAGAGAGCAATAATATGACATTTGAATTGTCTATGTCTGACATTTCTACGTCTGTTTTCATTTTTAATTGTTTATTTCACTTTTGTTTATTGGCTATTTCACTTGCTTTGCCAATTTAAACATAAGTTTCCCATGCCAATAAAGCCCTTTGAATTTAATTGAAAGAGACCGAAAGAGAGAGACAGAGAGACAGAAAGAGAGACAGAGAAGGAGAGACAGAGAAACACAGAGAGACAGAAAGGGATAGACGGAGAGAGAGAGACAGAGAAAGAAACAGAATGAAAATGAACGAGAGAGAGAGAACGAGAGAGAGACAGAACAAGAGAGAGAGACAGAACGAGACCGAGAGAGACAACAATACAAATACAAATCACTAAACAGCTGGTTAGGGATAACTTGAAGAAAAAGAACACTGCATTTATTTTTGAACAACCTTCAGATACAATGGTACAGGCAGACAGTGGGAGGAGTCTGTGCAAACACATACAGGAAGACACACATCCACATAGCTTTCACCTGGATTCATCTGGTTAGTCTAAGTCATAGAAAGAGAAAGAGTTCCTAATGTTTTGTACACTCAGTGTAGATAGCTTGGCTCCTTCACTCATGGCTATGGAGAGCTGTGTGAAGTTGGGATGGCGCCATCTTTGACGGCTTGAGTAGTATTTGTCATTGTCAAATACAAGGGTCAGTCAATTCTTAGTAATTTCTGACCTTTGAGGAAAACAAAACCTACAGAGAGAGTTTGAGTCATATGGAAATGTCCAGAGCCTAAATGCTCTTTCTATGGCCCCTAAATAGTGCTCATCATATCACTGAAGGGTTCAATACGAGGCTAGTACATTTGGTTTGAAAGGGGATTTTTCTCTTCATGTCACACACATTGTGACATCCATTGTAAGAAGAATACATGTGTATAAAACAATGGTGTCAACAACTGAAGATGTTCTTCTTGTTTAGAGTTGTTGTTTTCACTGTTGTGCCTCATAACCAGGACAACCAGTGCCAGCTGTCATGAGACGGCATGTGGCACAGAAACCACCCACACTTCGCACTCTCTCTCGCTCTCTCACTTCTACCTCAAATCACCCTGGGCCCTGCATTAACCTAACCACTGTACCCATACATAATCAACTGACTATACAAGCTCAAGTCAATATGTCACGATCTTCCTGAGTGACGGACCAAGGCGCAGCGAGGCATCCAGTATACATCTTTATTTAAGCAACGTAACTGGGAAAAATATACAAAACAAAACGAAGATCGCAACGTAGACCATAACAATACCAACAAAACTATGCTATGATCAAACAATAACCCACAAACCCCTAGTGAAAACTACAAACATATATATGGTTCCCAATTAGAGGTAACGACACTCAGCTGCCTCTAATTGGGAACCATTACCCCAACATAGAAATAGATAACCTAGAACAGAAAAAACCCTACACCAAAACAAAACTAAACACGCCAGCCTGTCTTCTCAGGCCTGGACGTGACAGTACCNGACGGTCCCCAGTCCGGAGCCTCCAGAGACGGTCCCCAGTCCGGAGCCTCCAGAGACGGTCCCCAGTCCGGAGCCTCCAGAGACGGTCCCCAGTCCGGAGCCTCCAGAGACGGTCCCCAGTCCGGAGCCTCCAGAGAAGGTCCCCAGTCCGGAACCTCCAGAGAAGGTCCCCAGTCCGGAACCTCCAGAGAAGGTCCCCAGTCCGGAACCTCCAGAGAAGGTCCCCAGTCCGGAACCTCCAGAGAGGGTCCCCAGTCCGGAACCTCCAGAGAGGGTCCCCAGTCCGGAACCTCCAGAGACGGTGCCCAGTTCGGGGCCCGCAACGATGGTGCCCAGTCCAGGGTTGGCGGCGAGGGCTCCTACCCCAGATGCGTTACTAACAGTTCACATCGTGAGTCCAGTACGGCCGGTTCCTGCTCTTCGCACCAGATTTCCGGCTAATAGCCCAGGGCCTCCGGTGCGTGACCTCGTGCCAGCACGGCCGGCACCGGAGCCGCCACCTGGGACAAAAAGACCCACCCGAAAACCCCCCCCATGGACTGTTGGCGCGGTCGGAGTCCGCGCCTTTGGGGGGGGGGTACTGTCACGTCCAGGCCTGAGAAGACAGGCTGGCGTGTTTAGTTTTGTTTTGGTGTAGGTTTTTTTCTGTTCTAGGTTATCTATTTCTATGTTGGGGTAATGGTTCCCAATTAGAGGCAGCTGAGTGTCGTTACCTCTAATTGGGAACCATATATATGTTTGTAGTTTTCACTAGGGGTTTGTGGGTTAATGTTTGTTCATAGCTTTGTTGGTTTTACTAGTTATGGTCAACGGTACGATCTTCGTTCGTTTTTTTTTTAATTTTTCCCAGTTACGTTGCTTGAATAAAAATGTTTACTGCATGCCTCGCTGCGCCTTGGTCTGTCCCTACTGAAGATCGTGACACAATAGGCACATTTTCTCCTACAATATATAGCTACGTTGGTTCAAAGGGTCTGAAATGTGACAGTTACAGTACATATTGTCAAAGAATGACAACAGTAGGAAGGAAGTCAAAAGCAGAAGACAATGACAATGGTTTATCTCCTACGAAAAACAAGTTAACCAGAATGTTTCCCTAATAAAATAATATATTTTAAGTCACTGGGCTTAGAGTAGTAAAAATAATAGAGTGAAGTCTTCTTTTAGGGAATACCTCTGAAACCTGCGTGTCAAACATCGACCTATAGGCTGCGTCTACACCACACGCCAGTACGACCACATCCTCTTTACCGATAGCTGCACACGCACATCCTCAACCTCAGTGATCCACGATGGTGTGTGAGAGAGAGAACCAACAGTACATTGACACATCACTAAACAGCTTGGTTAAGGATGGCTTGAAGAAAAAGATCTGCGCCAAAAAAACACTTTTCTGCACACCATTTTCCTGAATAAGATGCAACAATTTAAACGCTTTTACATTACTAACATGTTAGTCACTGGAACACATTGTAAAATGGGCCAGTTCTACTGCTTTTGGAGAAGAGTCAACTCAGTAATTTCTGTCCTTTTGAAGAAAACAAATCATACAGAGAGTGTTTGGATCGTATGGAGATGTCCAGAGCCTAAATGCTCTTTCTATGGCCCCTAAATAGTGCTCATCATATCACTGAAGGGTTCAATACGAGGCTAGTACATTTAGTTTGAAAGGGTATTTTTCTCTTCATGTCACACACATTGTGACATCCATTGTAAGAAGAATACATATGTATAAAACAATGGTGTCAACAACTGAAGATGTTCTTCTTATTCAGAGTTGTTGTTTTCACTGTTGTGCCTCATAACCAGGACAACCGGTGCAAGCTGTGGTGAGACGGCGTGTGGCACAGAAACCCCTCACACTTCTCTCGCTCACTTCAACCTCAAATCACCCTGGGCCCTGCACTAACATTAACCTAACTTTATTTAAGGTAATATCTTAGGTTGTTCTTGTCTAGAACTGTCCTGTACTTTGTCATGTATTTGTAAGTTTTATGTGGACCCCAGGAAGAGTAGCTGCTGCATGTGCAGTAGCTAATGGGGATCCTAAAAACTATACAAGCTCAAATCAAAAGGGCTCATTATTTCCTACAATATATTTCTACATTGGTTCAAACGGTCTCTGAAATGTAACAGTTACAGTACATACATAGTCATCCTCAACCTTAGTGATCCCCAATGGTGACAGAGGGGTGGGGGGGGGAGACAGAGAGCAGAGAGAGAAAGAAAGAGAGACGCAGAGAGACAGAGCGAGAGAGAGAGAGACAGTAACGCTGTATATATACATAATGACATTTGAAATGTCTTTGTTCTTTTTGAACTTGTGGAATGTTCACTGTTCATTTTTGTTTATTTCACTTTTGTTTATCTATTTCACTTGCTTTGGCAATGTAAACAAATTTTTCCCATGCCAATAAAGCCCCTTAAATTTAAATTGAATTGAGAGAGAGAAAGAAAAAAGGGGGAGGATGAGAGAGAGAGAGAGAGAGAGAGAGAGAGAGAGAGAGAGAGAGAGAGAGGACACAGACAAAAAAGAGAGCAATAATAAGACATTTGAAATGTCTATGTCAGACATTTCTATGTCTGTTTTCATTTTTGTAATTGTTTATTTCATTTTTGTTAATTAGCTATTTCACTTGATTTGCCAATTTAAACATAAGTTTCCCATGCCAATAAAGCCCTTTGAATTTAATTGAAAGAGACAGAAAGAGAGAGACAGAGAGAGACAGAAAGAGAGAGACAGAGAAAGAGAGAGAGAGAGAGAGAGACAGAGAGAGAGAGACAGAAAGGGATAGACAGAGAGACGGAGAGAAAGCGAGACAGAAAGAGACAGAAAGAAAGAGAACGAGAGACATAACGAGAGAGAGACAGCAGTACAAATACACATCACTAAACAGCTTGGTTAGGGATAACTTCAGATACAATGGTACAGGCAGACAGTGGGAGGAGTCTGTGCAAACACATACAGGAAGACACATACACACACAAACAGTCACACAGGCATGCAGGCAGACCTTCACACACACACAATGTACGTTTATTGCTCTCAGTAAGCAGCCAACCCTCAGCAGACTTGTCTGTTCTTTCCAGCTTTGTGTGTAGCCTACTGTCTCCAAATAGCAAACCCACATTTGTACACCAAGCATTGTGTTCCCTGTAGTGGTAGAATGCTGTGTGTGTGTGTGTGTGTTTCAAAACATTTTTGCCTGTCATGTTATGACACAATAATCTTACTTGATCTGTATTTCATTGGGCTTGTAAACCTAGCTTGGGCTTGTAAACCTAGCTTGGGCTTGTAAACCTAGCTTGGGCTTGTAAACCTAGCTTGGGCTTGTAAACCTAGCTTGGGCTTGTAAACCTAGCTTGGGCTTGTAAAC
>QNTS01004481.1:22597-37107 GCA_003317085.1 Hucho hucho
AGAGAGAGAGACAGGATAGAGGTAGGGACAGAGAGAGAGCGACAGAGAGAGAGAGACAGGATAGAGGTAGGGACAGAGAGAGAGCGACAGAGAGAGAGAGAGAAAGGATAGAGGTAGGGACAGAGAGAGAGCGACAGAGAGAGAGAGAGAGAGAGAAAGGATAGAGGTAGGGACAGAGAGAGAGACAGAATAGAGGAGAGTGAAAGAGAGTAGGAGACATACAGTATGTAATGCAAAGTGATGGAGATGGAGACTGAAACGATGTGCAGCCATTCTGAACCTAAACATCAGCGCAGATGCTAAGGCTAATACATATTTCAGCAGGCAGCCTACCCCTTTCTCGCACCTCCCTCTCTCTCTTCTATCCCGCACTGCCGACACGCAGGGTTCGTTTGTAGTGTCTCCATTACTGAGGCTAGATTGAACAGGGGGCTACATCCATTTGCAGCCATATGAGCCCTGCCGCGGCGAGTAGCTATCCGGCTAGCGGCTCTGTCATCACTTAGAGATTAACTGTTTTTCAGACGGCACTAGCCGTAGCACGAGACAGAGAAAAAGAGAGAGAGAGAGAAATTAGGAGATTGTGAGAGATGGATTGTATCTGAGTAGGTAGATGTCTGGTAATGCTCGAGACCACTAACAAGTCCACCGCTCTCATCAGCCTCAAGATTGGATATGATGGGGAAACAGAATAGGAGTGTGTGTGTGTTTGCTTGTTCATGTGGAATTTGTGAGCAGGTTTGTCGGAGTGTATGTGTTTGTTTAGCGAGTTTGTGTGTGTGTGTGTATATATTCACATGCCAGTGTTTGTGTGTTTGTCAGTGTGGGTGTAAGTATGTGTGCAGCAGCTCCTGTGTGTGTGTGTGCGTGACCGTGTGTGTTCACATGTCAGTGTGTGTGTGTGTGTGTGTGTGTGTATGTCTGATTTGTCTGGTATCCACTCATCTGTTCAGTGGCCAGCCTATTGGCAGACCCCACCTTTCCAAAATGGGCAATTCTCTTCTGACACGCTCATTCATTATCTCCTCACACACATTTGCTTTCTAACCGTTGACCAATGACAGGCCTTCCCTGCCCATACAGACCACATGGTGCCAGGTCTGTTTAAGTGCCTGGCTTTATCTCTGCTAGTTTATAGACTGGAGAAAACAGTTTAAACATTTTACTAATTTAACAGACGCTCTTATCCAAAGCAATTTACAGGATTAACTGCCTTGCTCAAGGGCACAGACTCAAGGGCACAGATTTTTCAACTAGTTGGCTCGGGGATTCGAACCAGCGACTTTTCAGTTACTGGCCCAATGCTCTTAGCCGCTAGGCTACCTGCCGCGCAACAATAAACCTGTATGATTGGCTTATTATGGATGGATTCATCACTTTCATTTAAATGCGTTTGGGTCATATTTAGGAAGGGTCACTGAAACAGATACATCACCTGTATAGGTTCCCACCTCAAAATGGCCAACGTTATCTCCCATCTAGCGTGCCAGATTGATACCCAGTCCAAAATCAACACGTTTCCACCATCTTGCATCCACCTATCTGAGTCTTCCTGAAGGCTAGGACACGTTTCCACCAGCTTGCATCCACCTATCTAATCTTTCTCCAGCAGGCATAGAGGCTAGGAGTTCATTTGGACTGGGCTGTGTCCTAAATGACACCCTGTTCGCTATATAGTGATCTATTGACCTTGGTCAAAGTTGTGCACTATTAAAGAGAATAGGGTGCAATAGGGGATGCAGGACAACACCATTCACCATGGACAACACCATTCACACTGGACAACACCATTCACCCAGGACAACACCATTCACCCTGGACAACACCATTCACCCTGGACAACACCATTCACCCTGGACAACACCATTCACCCAGGACAACACCATTCACCCAGGACAACACCATTCACCCTGTACAACACCATTCACCCTGGACAACAACAGAAGTACAGTAGAAAGGTTGTAACCATACTGATGTCAACAACACCACCACACCAATAGGGGGAAATAACTCATCTTTAGGGAACACAGTAACGGCACTGTGGGGAGGGCTAAAGCTGAGGAGAGGTTCTACTAAAGGGGTCATTGAAAGGTTAGAGGTTAAAGGGTTCTACTGTTTGTGTTGTTTAGCATGCTTACGTTGACTCTCTTTGTAAACCAAGGACATTCTGCGTGCTAACGACAGCTCAGTTTGCCTCGGAGGTGGGGGAGGCAGCACCTGTGAGGGTGAACACAGGCCTCTGTGGTTAGTGCGGAGGTTAAGGGTCAGGGGTCAGGGATTAGGTGTTATGGGATATAGAGGGCATTTGGCACTTTGTAGGGGATAGAGGCTGTTTTAAGGCAATTGGGTGTTATCGTGGTTAGTAGTTGAGGTAGATGTGTTTATTGGGGTAGCCTGTAAAGAAAAGGATCGTTATACTGGGGGTTTGTTAATCAATTTGTTGTATAATTGTTTCTGACAAGAGATTCACTCAAAGGGTTTTCAAAGATACAGCTTTTTACTTTGTCTTTATTCAAACCCTTTTACCTTTCCAAGGGAAAACTTGTTTGACAATTGTATTTTCTCAAGTCACTTACAGTTAAATATAGGAAAATATGTCTCTACTCTCCCCTTCAAAACAAGTGATATCGAACAAACTCACAACTTTCAACCGGTCTCTGGTTATGTATTAAGCATTGTGTTTCAATATGGTTAACGATACTTTAATCCTCTAGTGCACAGTACACACACTTAATTCCCTTCATGACAGGATAATGTGATATAATTATATGTGTCCCGCTAAAGGAGACTACACCATGTTCAAGTTTAGACTGAGTTTAGAAAGTGGATACGGGAATGGGTGAGAGAGGGGATAGAGTCGCCAGCTGTCTAAGACAAGCAGATAGTACACTGATTATACGACATGTATGTCATTACTAGAGCTGTAATTATAGACTAATAAACTCCATTCATCTATTGAGTAGAAGCACAAGCCCAAACACACACACACAGAGATCTTTCACAAACTTGCACATCCGGGTCTTCACACACACACGCACGCACGCACGCACGCACACACACACACAGTTCATCACCATAATTGCTGTACAGTAAGCCTGAGTGTCTGGGTAGGTTTAGAAGCATTGTGTTGACAGCTACGGATGCTGGAGTCACGCTGGCCTGTCAAAGGGTTGATTTTAATACCATATCAGGGCAATTATTCACTTCTTAAGTGCACTGTCTACTTACTTTATGCTAATGGACCAGTACATTAAAACACATCCACCACACCCTCTGTTCTTTATCAAATGCATACATCTTAGTTTGTGTGGGGGTGCTGTGTGTGTGCCTCAGCATGCTTTTCGTAACTGTATCTTTACAGTTTTTTTTATATATCGCTTTGGTAGTATTTTCACTTCTAGTACAAAACTTTCTTTTATACTTCAAGGACATTTTCTATTGACTAAGTACAACAAACAAAATCACACAGTACCTTTTTCACCGAGCCTAATCAGTGTTTCATCTAGAAATACCTTTCATATAAAGTAATTGCCTTTCACAATGCAATGCTCACAATGCTTTTCATATGATTCTCTTCTCATTTGTTTAAATACATTTGACCATCCCTTACAGTAATCCAACTGCTCTTAATGGTTAATGATTTAACCGTTTAGTAAACCTATAGATTTGAAACAGTTTTTTCTACTATATATGGTTTATGAGAACTGCAGAAATAAAATGTGTGTTTGTAAATTATAAACATCTAAATGACAAGAGAACCATACATAATGACTACTCATTATTGCTAATGGATTTCACATAGTGGTCACCACAATTGGTCACCATATAAAAGGGGGTGTTTGAACACTTTCAACATGGAGCAGATAGACAGCAAGCAGATAGACAGCAAGCAGATGTGCCAAGTTATCTCTGAAGATGGTGTGGTAGGACATTACTTGGATCCTAACAACACTCCACACCTCATTGTATTTCTCAATGAAATTGAGCAGGCCTGTCAAGGTGAAGGGTTCACCTATGTCATTGTGTGGAACAATTATTTTTTTTTATTTTACCTTTATTTAACTAGTTAAGTCAGTTAAGAACAAATTCTTATTTTCAATGACAGCCTAGGAACAGTGGGTTAACTGCCTTGTTCAGGGGCAGAATGACAGATTTTTACCTTGTCAGCGCGGGGATTCAATCTAGCAACCTTTCAGTTAATAGTCCAACGCTCTAACCACTAGGCTACCTGCAACCCCAATGTCAGGTTCCACCCTGCAGACGTGGTTCAGGCATGGTTTCGGACCCATCCCCAATTAGTGACACTATAATTGCCCCCATACTCTCATTTCCTCAACCCTATTGGAGATTTGTTTTCAGCATGGAGGTGGAAGGTGTACGACTGCCATCCCTATGAGCGTGACACCCTCCTTCTGGCCATGGAAGAGGCATGCGACGACATCCATGCAGACCAATGTCAAGCTTGGATTCACCATGCCAAAAGGTTTTTTTCTATGGTGTATGAACAATGAGGACAGTTACTGTGATGTGGATGAGAATGTATGGTCAAATGCTCAAGACAGGCTTGATGCAAATGAATGTGTGCTAAACGTTGTGTTTTATTTTATTCATTTAATTTGTTTCATTTAACTTCTTACATTTGAATACAGACAGTACACCTATGTTATTTCTGCATGAATGATTGTAGAGGATGTCTTCATTGATTACACCTTTGATTACACAGTGGAGAGATATTATGGAAATTATAGATCTTCTGTCAATTTGGTTGGGTAATGTAAGTGTATTGCCTGATGTGAAAACAGTGTAATCTAATGTACAGTATATACTTGTGTGCTTATATACGTCAGAGTGCCTCAACATACTTTGATTAGAATCATACTGAACAGAATCATTACAAATGACTAATACACTGGCAAACATATGCTTGGCTCAGTATTCTGTGACTGGTCCTATATGCTGCTCAGTAATAACTGGAGAGAGAGCTAGGCGGTGATCATTTAATCAAGATGTCCAGGAAATGAGAATCAAAGGCAGAGGCTGCTCCTGTTGCCTGGGAAGTGTCAGGGTGTGTGTGTTATTAGTGGATGTGTGTGTGCCCTCTGCTCTCAGTGTAAATGAGATGTGAAGCAGCAGATGCCCTGGGAAAGTACACCTATCATGGCTGAATAACTCATCACGGCTTGAAGTACCGGCCCCATAGTGCAGCTCCAGGAGATGAGGTGTGTGTGTGTGTGTTGTTGAAATCTTAATGAAATAGGCTCTCTGAAGGTCAGTGTAGAGCAGGGACTGCTTAGTGTGGGCTAATAGCGCATTAACGATACGCAGACCGCCCTGTCGCACACACACACACACACAAAGACAAACATGTAGACATAAACACACACACACAGGCTGATAAAAGGTTACATTGCACATCCCCCTAACCCTCATTATCCTTAGAATAGAATATTCTGAAACGTTTATGAGGTAGTTCTGTTGCTAACCAGCACAATGAAACAGGGGATTGGTAAAACGTTAAGGCATTTGAACATTCAACCACTAAAACAAAATAAATGAATAGGTTTAGTCGAGGTCAGCTCTGGATAAAAGGTGAAAAAACACATTTATAACACGTTTAAGTGATATTATCGAAGTGCATTTGAAAACAGAAGTTGCACGTATGGATGTGTGATCCAACGGTCACTACATTTTGTGCAGTGTTATAGTAACATCAGGTTCACATCCCAAATGGCACATCGTTCCCTTTGTATTGCACTACGTTTGAATAGGGCACATAGAGCGCTGTTCAAATATATAGGGAATGGGGTTCCATTTGGGATTTGACCCAAATTACATTCTGGGCAGAGTTCAGTGTAAAGTTCAAGCAACATTAAGTGCAAAGTGAAGCATCATCCTCATATTTTATTCAGTGATATTATAGTCACACCATGTACTTTAGCCAGCCCTCAAGAGGGTCACTGTGGGTCGAATGCTAACTTGAGATCCATGCAGGAAACTCAGGCTTCCACCTACCATTGATATATTTATACAAAAAGATTGAGATAGAAGTGTGGATCTCAAGTGGATACAATCTTAGTATGTTCCCTATTAAAATACAATCTTAGTATGTTCCCTATATAATCCTTTATTAGTGTGTTCCCTATATAATCCTTTATTAGTATGTTCTCTATATAATCCTCTATTATTATGTTCCCTATTAAAATAAATCATAGTATGTTCCCTATCTAATCCTCTCTTAGTATGTTCCCTATCTATTCCTCTCTTAGTATGTTCCCTATCTAATCCTCTCTTAGTATGTTCCCTATCTAATCCTCTCTTAGTATGTTCCCTATCTAATCCTCTCTTAGTATGTTCCCTATCTATTCCTCTCTTAGTATGTTCCCTATCTAATCCTCTCTTAGTATGTTCCCTATCTAATCCTCTCTTAGTATGTTCCCTATCTATTCCTCTCTTAGTATGTTCCCTATATAATCCTCTATTAGAATGTTCCGTACATAATCCTCTATTAGTACATTCCCAATCTAATCCTCTATTAGTACGTTACCTATCTAATCCTTTATTAGTATGTTCCCTATCTAATCCTCTTTAGTATGTTCCCTATGTAATCCTCTCTTAGTATGTTCCCTACATAATACTCTATTAGTATGTTCCCTATCTAATCCTCTCTTAGTATGTTCCCTACATAATCCTCTCTTAGTATGTTCCCTACATAATCCTCTCTTAGTATGTTCCCTATGTAATCCTCTCTTAGTATGTTCCCTACATAATCCTCTATTAGTATGTTCCCTACATAATCCTCTATTAGTATGTTCCCTATCTAATCCTCTATTAGTATGTTCCCTACATAATCCTCTATTAGTATGTTCCCTACATAATCCTCTATTAGTATGTTCCCTATCTAATCCTCTATTAGTATTTATTTATTTTTTATTTTATTTCACTTTTATTTAAGCAGGTAGGCAAGTTGAGACCAAGTTCTCATTTACAACTGCAATAAAGCAAAGCAGTTCGACACATACAACAACACAGAGTTACACATGGAGTAAAACAAGCATACAGTCAATAATACAGTAGAAAAACAAATCTATATACAAAGAGTGCAAATGAGGTAAGATAAGGAAGGTAAGGCAATAAATAGGCCACGGTGGCAAAGTAATTACAATATAGCATTTAAACACTGGAATGGTAGATGTGCAGTAGATGAATGTGCAATGTAGAAAAACTGGGGTGAAAAGGAACAAGATAAATAAATAAATACGGTAGGGGATGAGGTAGTTGGTTGGGCTATTTACAGATGGACTATATACAGGTGCAGGGGTCTGTGAGCTGCTCTGACAGCTGGTGCTTAAAGCTGGTGAGGGAGATAAGTGTCTCCAGTTTCAGAGATTTTTGTAGTTCGTTCCAGTCATTGGCAGCAGAGAACTGGAAGGAAAGGCAGCCAAAGGAGGAATTAGCTTTGGGGGTGACCAGTGAGATATACCTGCTGGAGCGCGTGCTACGGGTTGGTGCTGCTATGGTGACCAGCGAGCTGAGATAAGGCGGGGCTTTACCTAGCAGGGACCTGTAGATGACCTGGAGCCAGTGGGTATGGCGACGAGTGTAAAGCGAGGGCCAGCCAACGAGAGCGTACAGGTCGCAGTGGTGGGTGGTAAATGGGGCTTTGGTGACAAAATGGATGGCACTGTGATAGACTGCATCCAATTTGTTGAGTAGAGTATTGGAGGCTATTTTGTAAATGACATCACTGAAGTCGAGGATCAGTAGGATGGTCAGTTTTATGAGGGTATGTTTGGCAGCATGTGAAGGATGCTTTGTTGCGAAATAGGAAGCCAATTCTAGATTTAATTTTGGATTGGAGATGTTTGATGTGAGTCTGGAAGGAGTTTACAGTCTAACCAGACACCTAGGTATTTGTAGTTGTCCACATATTCTAAGTCGGAACTGTCCAGAGTAGTGATGCTGGACGGGCGGGCAGGTGCAGGCAGCGATCGGTTGAAGAGCATGCATTTAGTTTTACTTGCATTTAAGAGCAGTTGGAGGCCCGGAAGGAGAGTTGTATGGCATTGAAGCTTGTCTGGAGGTTAGTTAACTTCTTAGGGAGCGGCAGCTGAGGTGTCGGTTTTGGAGAGTCTGGCATGCCCAAAGTAAAAGGCCTGCCACTGAGGCCCAGAAAACATAATTAGTACTATTGGATAGGAAACACTCTGAAGTTTCTAAGAGTGTTAAAATATTGTCTGTGAGTATAACAGAACTGATATAGCAGGCGAAAACCCAAGGAATTTCTGTCCTGGAAAAAGTGTTTTTGACATATTGCCTCATTTTGAACCCCTCCCTATTGAAAACAGCTATATATGGGAGTAAGATTGCAGTACCTATTGCTTCCACTGGATGTCAACAGTCTCTAGACAGGGTTTGGTGATGTTAGGTTGCTCTGGATGGTAATAGAAGAAGAATTTCAAACTAGTCACCAGATGTAAACAGAAGAGGATGTGCGTTCACGGGCTCGCGCGCGCTGTGGTTTTTTCCTTTCCTATCGTCCAGTTTATAATCCGGTTGAAATATTATAGTAAATATACATAAAAGTGTTCCTAAGGATACATTATCAATGATGTTTGATTGTTCTTGGACAAGTGTATAGGTATAGGTTGAACGTGTTCTCTTCACGGTTCAATGGGCGACTGGACGCTGTATCTTATGAACATAACGCGCCAACCAAACTGAGATTTATGGATATAATAAATTACTTTTTCTAACAAAAGAACCATTGGATGTCTTCGTTGGACACTTGGGAAGCCCTCAGCAGAAGTTCTTCAAAAGGTAAGGGATTTGTTTTCGCTGTGAAATGGGTTTTGTGTGAACCGCGATGGTTTATGAATTTATGCTAATGGGTATAAATATTGTAGGTGCTATCCTCAAACAATCAAATGTTGTGCTTTCGCCGTAAAGCCTTTTTGAAATCTGACAACGATGTGATATTGCCAAGAATCAGAGCTTTTGATGACTATGCAACACTTGTATATTGATGAATGTTTAATAATTCAACTTTTGGATTTTGAATTTGGCGCCTTACATTTCACCGGGTAGTGTCGGGAGCTAGCGCCCCACCACTCCGTAAGTAGTTAACACGGTGTCCAAAGAAGGGCCAGAAGTATACAGAATTGTGTCGTCAGCGTAGATGTGGATCAGAGAATCACCAGCAGCAAGAGCGACATCATTGATGTATACAGAGAAGAGAGTCGGCCCAAGAATTGAACCCTGTGGCACCCCCATAGAGACTGCCAGAGGCCCGGACAACAGGCCCTCCGATTTGACACACTGGCAATCATTTGAGAAACCAAGGCTGTCGAGTGATGTGGTGATTGACAGAGTCGAAAGCCTTGGCCAGATCAATGAATACGGCTGCACAGTAATGTCTCTTATCGATGGCGGTTATGATGTTGTTTAGGACCTTGAGCGTGGCTGAGGTGCATGTTCCCTATCTAATCCTATTTTAGTAAATTCCCTATCTAATCCTCTATTAGTATGCTCCCTATATAATCCTCACTTAGTATGTTCCATATCTAATACTCTCTTGGTATGTTCCCTATCTAATCCTCCCTTAGTATGTTCCTGTCTAGTCAGCGAGTAGTATGTTTCCTGTCTAGTCCTCAATTAGTATGTTCCCTATCTAATCAGCTCTTTGTATGTTCCCTATCTAATCAGCTCTTAGTATGTTCCCTATCTAATCCTCTCTTAGTATGTTCCCTATCTAATCAGCCCTGAGTACAGTATGCTCCCGATCTAAAAGGTGACAGGTACTGGGTATACTAACTGCTAACCTTACCTTTAGGTGCCAGGTAGGGGGTATACTAACTACTAACCTTACCTTTAGGTGCCAGGTAGGGGTTATACTAATTACTAATCTTACCTTTAGGTGCCATGTAGGGGGTATACTAACTACTAACCTTACCTTTAGGTGCCATGTAGGGGGTATACTAATTACTAACATTACCTTTAGGTGCCAGGTGGGGGTATACTAACTACTAACCTTACCTTTAGGTGCCATGTAGGGGGTATACTAATTACTAACCTTACCTTTAGGTGCCAGGTAGGGGGTATACTAATTACTAACCTTACCTTTAGGTGCCATGTAGGGGGTATACTAATTACTAACCTTACCTTTAGGTGCCATGTAGGGGGTATACTAATTACTAACCTTACCTTTAGGTGCCAGGTGGGGGATATATTAAATACTAACCTTACCTTTAGGTGCCAGGTTGGGGGTATACTAATTACTAACCTTACCACAAAATACCACACTAGGTGACAACAAACACACTCACACACTGTTGTAAAGATGCTAGATTCTCTTCATAACAATGCAATTCCACAGTTGAACCACTAGGGGTGGTAATGAGCTGAGCTCAGTGAGGGGGGAGTAGTGAGTGGTGTGGGAGTGGGAGTGGCGGGGACGGGGGACGGGGTTGTAGGGGTTGAGGTGTGGGGCATTTAACCCCCGTTTCCCACTAACCCCGTAGGGTCGGGCTCTTACCTTGAAAGTGGACATGGCGGGGTCCCTGTTATACCTGTCTATGGTGTGGAACTTGGTGGTGGAGTGGTTGAGCTCAGGGTACAGCTCAGAGTGTCTTTTGCGAGTGTGCATCACTTTCTGGAAGGGAGAGGAAGGTACAACAAAAATGAAGAGAATAAAAAAAGAAAAGCTAAAGAGGCATGGACTGAGAGGGACTGAGAGGGACTGAGAGCGACTGAGAGGGACTGAGAGGGACTGAGAGGGACTGAGAGGGACTGAGAGCGACAGAGCGACTGAGAGCGACTGAGAGGGACTGAGAGGGACTGAGAGGGACTGAGAGCGACTGAGAGGGACTGAGAGCGACTGAGAGGGACTAAGAGGGACTGAGAGCGATGCCAGCCGCAGCGAGGGGGAAGAGGGGGACGTTTAGATGGATAGATAGCTGAGTCCTCTCATCTTCTCTCTAACATCTCTCTGTTCTCTACTAGGCTTTGATGCTGCCTGTGATGTGACATGTCTATGAGTTTGCTCTGAATAGATATGAGAGCCAAACAGGCTGCGTTAATGTTAGCGTTAGCTAGTTAGCAAGTTAGCATTAGTTAGTTAGTTAGCCAGCAGTGAAGTGGCTCTGAATAAAGGTTTCCTGTAAGTACAGCTCTAGGATCAGCTTACTCTCCCCAAATCCTAACCCTCGCCATTTAGTTGAGACTCAACTGACCTTGCAAGTCCCAGCCTCTATAAGAGCAACTACATCCTATTACAAGAGGAAGTGGAAGTCCATGACAGGATAGAGACCTTGTTACAGCGACTCGCTCTCTTCACTAATGGCTAGCGCTTAAGCAGCGCCGTGGCGACTAATCGACACAGCCGCTCTGAGGGTGTAGAGAGACACAGGGGCCAGACGGCGACACTCACAAACTTAGACACTCTGGCCAAGGCCGGCTGTGACCGCTGCCACCAATTACCACAGTCTGCACTCTCTTCTCTCCGTCTGTCAGTTCTCTCTCTCTCTCTGTCTCTGAGTCTGCCTTCCTAAGTAACTTTAAATCTACTTCCTTTATAGTCATCTTCTCCCGCCCTCCAAAGCTCCCTCTTTCTTTCTGTCACTGTGTCTGTCATTTTTTCTTCCCGCTGTCCCTTCTCCTGTGTCATGTCTGTCTGTCGTCACTGCTCTTTTCTCTCACATTCTTTACCTTGAACTCTCACGCCACCTCAAATATTTCTCCCTCAGACACACACTTGGTAAAGGGGTACACTGTTGTCCATTTTTTACATAGGAAGTCAGACATTTTGGGGAACATATCATGCAGTTTTGCAGACTACGGCCAGACAGGAAGGGTTATGAGCTCTGGGTAATAGTTGCACTTAGACAACATCATCCTACTCCAGGCTATCATACTGTAGCTAAGTGCTAGCGCTTGCTTGTTAGCCTGTTAGTTGTACAACAGTCCACACATACCTTAGTTCTACTATGGACAAGGCCTCCGCAGTGGAAAGCAAGTCTCCAGTCTTTACATAGTAAGGATAAGGGGGAAGGAAAGCCAATACTTGAATAATAAAGCAAAGGGTTTAGTTTAGTTAATTGTTAGGTTGGGGGGGGGCTGTTTGAGACTGGAGATTTGCTAGATTCCCAGGGATTATTCATTCCACGGAGCGATTATTGCACTCCAACACACACACAAACACACGTGATCACCCCCAAAACACACCATACCACACTTGCATAAACTAACCGTCTATCATTCCTTCATCCACTCAAAGCGTTCTACTAAACCATTGTTTCTTCATCCAGGACCTGACACCCCATTGCGCATTTTTCATTCTGATCGAAACGACTGACTGATTCAGTTTGAAAAAAGTTCAATTAAAAAGTTCAATTAAATGTTTTTTGTGTACCTGCTGGTACATGTTCAATATATCAATCCTTTGGCCAAACAAGCTAAAAACCAGTCAAAACCAAATCTATCCATTTACAGGGGTGCCCTAGATCATTGTTGTAGAAACAGGCTACACTATGTATGGGTTGGACTGTACCAAGTTAAATTCAAGGGGGCAGGTGGGTTAGCGATGCCATGGGCTCCTCTACGCGTCACTCAAACCTGGCTGAAGCAGACAGAAGCAGGGACAGGCTGGGGGGAGGGTAGTAAGTGGGATCTTACCTCAAAGTCCAGCTCAGAGTACCGTACTCTTTTCCTCTGAGGGAGGAGGGGGTCGGGGGGAGAGAAGATATGATCAATGTCTGTAGATCCCTGGACCCCTCCACTGATCATCAACACAAACGGGTGTAACAAAGTAGTAGTTTCCACTTGCCACATGCATGCTAACCCAAAACACACGTCATGTAGTGGTTCAAATGTAATTAAGTCATTCTGATGGCTTAGTTGTTGAAACATGCAGAGAAACCTTGTGGGCTTCATTCCCACATGGGCAACATATTCACAATAAATGTGTCTACTGTTAATTGCTTTGGATTAAATGGTACAGTCAAATCTATAAAAAAAACACATTATTAAAGTTCACAATAACCAACAGCCTTTATTCTATTGAAGGTATGTCCAAGATGATTGAGACAGTCATGTAATGTCCTTCAACTGTCTTCCATGCTGTCTCCTGCGTCAGACCACTCAGTCACTCCTTAGCTTGGTGTGACCTAATGGACAGCTGTAGCTACTGCACGCTAAGAGATGGGGTGCATGTGGTCCATTTAACAGTTAACTCTCTGACTTTTTTTCTATCCCTGACATTCTCTCTCTTTCTCAGAAACCCTTTACACCACTGAGAAGTTTGGCCCTACATTTAGCTGAAAGCCCAGGTCCTACCGTTAGCTGAAAGCCCTGGTCCTTCTTTTAAAGTCTGGATTTGCAGAGAAAGTCTGCGACAGCCAAGGCTTTCAAAGACAGACAGAAAGGAAGAAAGAAAGACACAATGTTGTAGAGAACTCAGGGTGCATCTGAAATAGGCCCTGGTTAGTAGTGCACTATGTTGTGAACGTGGTTCCATTTTAGCCTGAGTGTGTTGATGCCAAATGAGTACAACAGACAAGCAACGACCCAGATCTCTCTCATTCAAACACGTTGTCACCGTCATTGCGTTGTGTGTGTAACCTCTTAGCTTCAGAAAAGCGATCCCATGACATTTGATGACATTTTACGATCCCCAGTACTATACAGTACACATGCACTATGCACTTGAATGAAGGCACACATACTTTCACAAAGATCCACCCTCCCACACACATGTCCTACGTGCAAGCATACTACCGTGACCGAATGTCAATGTTATTTGTCGGAACATACTGTTGTCCTTACTGAGGAACGCCCACCAATGCCACTTCACAGAATGACATTCACAGAGAAGTGAAACAACCCTTATAGAAAAATGACCTGATTTCACATGTTGAAAATCCTGTGAAATCACATGAAAACGTGTTTTTGAAACACTTCACATATGATCACGTTTTCACATGTGGTTTCATGTTATCACATCTTGCTTTACATTATGTCACTTGTTATCGCATTAACTTCACATAAGATCACGTGATCACTTTGCTTTTGGAACACATGAATCTCTCCTCTCCTATCTCCTCTCATTCCCTCATCAAACTCTCCTCTCCTTCCCTCATCACTCTCTCCTCTGCCACCCTCATCACTCTCTCCTCTCCTTCCCTCATCAATCTCTCCTCTCCTTCCCTCATCACTCTCTCCTCTCCTTCCCTAATCACTCTCTCCTCTTCTCTCCTTCGCTCATCACTCTCTCCTCTCCTCTCCTTCCCTCATCACTCTCTCCTCTCCTTACTTCCCTCATCACTCTCTCTTCTTCTTCTTTTCCTCATCACTCTCTCCTCTCATTCCCTCATCACCCCCTCCTCTTCTCTCCTTTCCTCATCACTCTCTCCTCTCCTACCTTCCCTCATTACTCTCTCCTCTCCTTCCTTCCCTCATCACTCTCGCCTCTCCTTCCTTCCCTCAAAACTCTCTCCTCTCCTTCCCTCATCACTCCC
>QNTS01004481.1:60359-73931 GCA_003317085.1 Hucho hucho
TTCTAACGGTGCTATAGATGATGATTTAGAGACAGAGATGTTAGACTACACCTTTCTAACGGTGCTATAGATGATGATTTAGAGACAGAGATGTTAGACTACACCTTTCTAACGGTGCTATAGATGATGATTTAGAGACAGAGATGTTAGACTACACCTTTCTAACGGTGCTATAGATGATGATTTAGAGACAGAGATGTTAGACTACACCTTTCTAACGGTGCTATAGATGATGATTTAGAGACAGAGATGTTAGACTACACCTTTCTAATGGTGCTCCAGAATATTTTTTGTTGTTGTTGTTGATTCAACCTTTATTTAACTAGGCAAGTCAGTTAAGAACAAATTCTTATTTACAATAACGGCCTACCCCGGCCAAACCCGGAAGACGCTGGGCCAATAACACCAGCTATACCTTTCGCTCTTCAAACCTAAAACCACCTCTACCTTTCGCTCTTTAAACCTAGCACCACCTCTACCTACTTTAATTCATCCTGCTCTTGTTTCCCTCAGCTTGTCTTTTGAAACCTTCAAGAGAGAATTTCCCCTCAATGTTGATTGGTTGGAACAAATTACTTTGTAAAAGGACCAACACAAACAGCACCGCACAAACAGCACCGCACAAACAGCACCGCACAAACAGATTGCTTGGATTCAATGAGGGACAGTTCCAGTGTTCCATTCCAAAATGGCCTCCCTGTAAACCTCTCAAACTGGAATGTGAAATGAATGTTGCACCAAATTGCCATGCAGACCCAGGCTTCTCCACTCTCTCTTCTCCTCTCTTCCCCCAGCAACAATCTGCCTAGCGTCCTCCACGGAACCCACTCACAAAAGCCTTTGTTTGGATATTAAAGTATAAAGCATTTTGGGCACGACAGAGAGAGAGGGAGGGATCGAGGGAGGGAAGGAAGGAAAGTGAAAGTGAAAGAGAGAGAGAGAAGAAGAGGGAGTAAGAGAGAGATGTGGACCCCAGGAAGAGTAGCTGCTGCTTTTGTAACAGCTAATGGGGATCCTAACAAAATACCCCAAAATACCAAGAGATGGAAGAAGATGGAGGGAGGAGAAAGGCAGAGAGAATCATATCCAAATCAAATCAAAGTTTATTTGTCACGTGCGCCGAATACAACAGGTGTAGACCTTACAGTGAAATGCTTACTTACAAGCTCTAACCAGCAGTGCAAAAATGAGATTTGGTGAACAATAGGTAAGTAAAGAATTAAAAACATCAGTAAAAAGACAGTGAAAATAACAGTAGCGAGGCTATATACAGTAGCGAGGCTATAACAGTAGCAACATACAGGCACCGGTTAGTCGGGCTGATTGAGGTAGTATGTACATGTAGATATAGTTAAAGGGTCTATGCATATATGATGAACAGAGAGTAGCAGTAGCGTAAAAGAGGGGTTGGCGGGTGGTGGGTGGCGGGACACAATGCAGATAGCCCGGTTAGCCAATGTGGTTGGTCGGGCCAATCGAGGTAGTATGTACATGAATGTATGGTTAAAGTGACTATGCATATATGATAAACAGAGAGTAGCTGCAGCGTAAAAGAGGGGTTGGGGGGGGGCACACAATGCAAATAGTCCGGGTAGCCATATGATTACCTGTTCAGGAGTCTTATGGCTTGGGGTTAAAAACTGTTGAGAAGCCTTTTTGTCCTAGACTTGGCAATCCGGTACCGCTTGCCATGCGGTAGTAGAGAGATCAGTCTATGACTGGGGTGGCTGGGGTCTTTGACAATTTTCAGGGCCTTCCTCTGACACCACCTGGTGTAGAGGTCCTGGATGGCAGGCAGCTTAGCCCCAGTGATGTACTGGGCCGTACGCGCTACCCTCTGTAGTGCCTTGCGGTCGGTGGCAGAGCAATTGCCGTACCAGACAGTGATGCAACCAGTCAGGATGCTCTCGATGTTGTAGCTGTAGAACCTTTTGAGGATCCGAGGACCCATGCCAAATCTTTTTAGATTCCTGAGGGGGAATAGGCTTGTCGTGCCCTCTTCACAACTGTCTTGGTGTGTTTGGACCATTCTAGTTTGTTGGTGATGTGGACACCAAGGAACTTGAAGCTCTCAACCTGCTCCACTACAGCCCCATCGATGAGAATGGGGGCGTGCTCATTCCTCATTTTCCTGTAGTCCACAATCATCTCCTTAGTCCTGGTTATGTTGAGGGAGAGGTTGTTATTCTGGCACCACCCGACCAGGTCTCTGATCTCCTCCCTATAGGCTGTCTCGTCGTTGTTGGTGATCAGGCCTACCACTGTTGTGTCGTCTGCAAACTTAATGATGGTGTTGGAGTCGTGCCTGGCCATGCAGTCGTGGGTGAACAGGGAGTACAGGAGGGGACTTAGCACGCACCCTTGGGGGGCTCCAGTGTTGAGGATCAGCGTGGCAGATGTGTTGCTACCTACCCTCCAGGATCCAGTTGCAGAGGGAGGTGTTTAGTCCCAGAATCCTTAGCTTAGTGATGAGCTTTGAGGGTAATATTGTGTTGAATGCTGAGCTGTAGTCAATGAATAGCATTCTCACATAGGTGTTCCTTTTGTCCAGGTGGGAAAGAGCTGTGTGGAGTGCAATAGAGATTGCATCATATGTGGATCTGTTTGGGCGGTATGCAAATTGGAGTGGGTTTATGGGATAATGGTGTTGATGTGAGAAATTACCAGCCTTTCAAAGCACTTCATGGCTACGGACGTGAGTGCTACGGGTCTGTAGTCATTTAGACAGGTTGCCTTCGTGTTCTTGGGCACAGGGACTATGGTGGTCTGCTTGAAACATGTTGGTATTACAGACTCAATCAGGGACATGTTGAAAATGTCAGTGAAGACACCTGCAAGTTGGTCAGCACATTCCCGGAGCACACGTCCTGGTAATCCGTCTGGCCCCGCAGAATTGTGAATGTTGACCTGTTTAAAGGTCTTACGTCGGCTACGGAGAGCGTGATTACACAGTCGTCCGGAACAGCTGATGCTCTCATGCGTGACTCAGTGTTGCTTGCCTCGAAGTGAGCATAGAAGTGATTTAGCTCATCTGGAAGGCACGTGTCACTGGGTAGCTCGCGGCTGTGCTTCCCTTTGCAGTCTGTAATAGTTTGCAAGCCCTGCCACATAAGACGAGCGTTGGAGCCGGTGTAGTATGAATCAATCTTAGCCCTGTATTGACGCTTTGCCTGTTTGATAGTTCGTTGCAGGGCATAGCGGGATATCTTATAAGCTTCCGGGTTAGAGTCCCGCACATTGAAGGCGGCAGCTCTACCCTTTAGCTCAGTGCGAATGTTGCCTGTAATCCATGGCTTCTGGTTGGGGTATGTACGTACAGTCACTGTGGGGACGACATCCTCAATGCACTTATTGATAAAGCCAGTGACTGATGTGGTGTACTCCTCAATGCCATCGGAAGACTTCCGGAACGTGTTCCAGTCTGTGAATGCAAAACAGCCCTGTAGTTTAGCATCTGCTTCACCTGACCACTTCTTTATAGACCTTTATAGAGTCACTGGTGCTTCCGGCTTAAATATTTGCTTGTAAGCAGGAATCAGGATGATAGAGTTGTGGTCGGATTTACCAAACGGAGGGCGAGGGAGAGCTTTGTACGCGTCTCTGTGTGTGGAGTACATGTGATCTTGAATGTTGTTCCCTCTGGTTGCACATTTAACATGTTGATAGAAATTTGGTAGAACTGATTTAAGTTTCCCTGCATTAAAGTCTCCGGCCACTAAGAGTGCCGCCACTGGGTGAGTGGTTTCCTGTTTGCTTATTTCCTTATACAGCTGACTGAGTGCAGTCTTAGTGACAGCATCCGTCTGTGGTGTTAAATAAACAGCCACGAAAAGTATAGCTAAAAACTGTCTAGGAAAGTAGTGTGGCCTACAAGATACTCTACTTCAGGCGAGCAAAATCTAGAGACTTCCTTAGATTTCGTGCACCAGCTGTTGGTTACAAATATGCAAAGACCGCCCCCCCTCGTCTTAACGGAGTGTGCTGTTCTATCTTGCCGGTACAGCGTATATCCCGCTAGCTGATATCCATGTCATCATTCAGCCACGATTCCGTGAAACATTGGATATTACAGTCTTTGATGTCCCGTTGGTAGGATATTCGTGATCGTACCTCGTCTAATTTATTGTCCAATGATGCACGTTGGTGAGTAATATTGACGGCAACAGCAGCTTTCCCACTCGCCTTCTGCGGATCCTCACGAGGCATCCCGCCCTGTGTTCTCTGTACCTGTGTCTTTTCCTCTTGCAAATAACTGTGATGTTGGCCTTGTCGAGTGTTCGGAGTATGTCCTGTGTGTCCTGCTTGTTGAAGAAAACATCTTTGTCTAATCCGAGGTGAGTGATCACTGTCCTGATATCCAGAAACTCTTTTTTGACGTAAGATACGGTTGCAGAAACATTATGTACAAAATAAGTTACAAATAACGCAAAAAAAACATAATAGCACAATTGGTTGGGCGCCTGTAAAACTGCTGCCATTTCGTCCGGCGCCATTTTATTCTCGGGAAAGAGAGAGTTAAGGGGAGAGTTAAAGGGAAAGAGAGAGAAGGACAGAGGGAGAGAAAGAAAGAGAGATAAATAGAGGTACAGAAAGAGAAAGAGAACATTTGAAAGGGAAAGAGAGAGGGAGAATATGAATACAGGTCTCAGAGGAGAGGAAAGCTCTTAGTACGCAAATCACACAGCTGCACAAATGGCTCTCGCCTAAACGGACAAATGAGGATTTAGACTCTCATCTCACCTCGCTCACTCTCTCTCTGTCTCTCTCTCTCTCTCTTTCTCTTTCGCTCTGTCCATATCTCTATCTCCCTCATCTTAGCATTTATGTACGCACACCCACACACGTCCACATAAGGCTGATTATAGAAAGTTAACCATCAGCATCATTACAAACTACAGTTTGTCCAGATGTTTTTCAGGAGGCCCTGTGTTCAACCAACACTGGAAACCACTTAAGCACAAGATAACCCAAATCACTTATGTCTGAATTATCATTGGAAAAGATACAAGAACAAAACAACATTTGGATCCCAAAACTTAAAAACACATCTGTATAGATATAAAAACACCAGCATAAAACAACTTTGACTGGTAGCAGCTTAAACTATAAAAACTTGCTGGCACTAATCTACTTTGCAGCTCGGTGGTTTCCAAACTTTTCCCCCAACGGACCATAATAAAACATGATTTGTTATGTTTTGCAGGCTAATACCATTTATATTAAATAAATGGAAAGCCATTTCCTGGACCACAAGGGGGTATATCCACAGTTTGGGAACCATTGCTGGAAACCTAGTGGATAATGTACTTTTCTACCACATAATAACTTTGCTACACTGCTACGTATATTGGCTACTTTAGGACACAGCGGCTATCTACTGTGGTTGACGTACTGATTTGCTGTTGGGGTACATGTTGTGGTTTTGTCCATGGTTGTGGGCGTGGTTATGGGTGTGGTTGGGGGTGTGTTTCAGGGCGTAGTTCATGTGTTCATGGTTCATGTAGTTCTTAGGCAGGCTGTGGTAACAGCCTTGTTGGCAGCTGCGTTGGCAGCCCTGTTGAGGGTGGCATGGTGGTGGGTATGGTGACTGTTGGTGGCATGATGATGACGGGCAGAGAGAAGCTCCAGTGCCAACAGTGCCAGTGTCAGTGCCAGCAGTGCCAGTGCCGTAGCGCAGAGAGCCACACTGCTGCCCGCAGTAGGACACGTTCTGACACTTCTGATGCAGGGATGAAGAAGAGATGTGAGAGGAGGAGAGATGAGAGAGGGGAAGTGGAGGAGAGGACAGTATAGGGGAGAATGGGAAGGACCAAGCCAGTCCAAACTAACTACCAGAATGGTTAAATGGTGGTTACTCTCATTTAACATGTACTCTAGTCTGAAGACTGATTATTCTCAAAATGTCCTCCTATCCTCTCAAAATGCGCTCCTATCCTCTCAAGATATCCTTTCTTCTCAATATGTCCTCCTATCTTCTCAGTGTCCTCCTATCATCTCAATATGTCCTCCTATCTTCTCAGTGTCCTCCTATCATCTCAATATGTCCTCTTATCTTCTCAATATGTGCTCCTATCCTCTCAAGATGTCCTCATATCCTCTAAAGATGTCTTCCTATCCTCTCAAAATGTCCTCCTATCTTCTCAAGATGCCCCCCTATCTTCTCAAGATGTCATCCTCTCTAGTGAGTTTATGGTAATACCTTTCACAAGGCCTACTTAATACTTTTATGGCTTTTATGTCATACACTACCAAAAGTATGTGGACACCTGCTCGTGGGAAGGCTTTTCACTAGATGTTGGAACATCAGTGCCCGAACCCACAAGAGCATTAGTGAGGGCACTGATGTTGGGTGATTAGGCCTAGCTCGCAGTTGGCATTCTAATTCATCCCAAATGTGTTCAATGGGGTTTAAATCAGGGCTCTGTGCAGGCCAGTCAAGTTCTTCCACTCCGATCTCGCCTTCCCCAAACTGTTGCCACAAAGTTGGAAGCACATAATTCTCTAGAATGTCATTGTATGCTGTAGTGTTAAGATTTCCCTTCATTGGAACTAAAAAACAGCCCCAGACCATTATTCCTCCACCACTAAACTTTACAGTTGGTAGAATGCATTAGGGCAGGTAGTGTTTTGCTGGCATCTGCCGAACCCAGATTCGTCCGTCGGACTTCCCGATGGTGAAGCGTGATTCATCACTCCAGAGAATGCGTTTCCACTGATCCAGAGTCCAATGGCGGCGAGCTTCACATCACTCCAATCAACGCTTTGCATTGCGCATGGTGATCTTAGGCTTGTGTGTGGCTGCTTGGCCATGGAAACCCATTTCATGAAGCTCCTGATGAACAGTTCTTGTGCTGACGTTGCTCCCAGAGGCAGAATGGAACTTGGTAGTGAGTGTTGCAACTGAGGACAGATGATTTTTACATGCTTAGCACTTCAGCACTCAGCGGTCCCGTTCTGTGAGGTTGTGTGGCCTACCACTTTGTGGCTGAGCCGTTGTTGCTCCTAGATGTGTCCACTTCACAATAACAGCACTTACAGTTGACCGGGGCAGACATTTTTTATTTGACGAACTGACTTGTTGGAAAGGTGGCATCCTATGACGGTGCCACGTTGAAAGTCACTGAGCTCTTCAGTAAGGTCATTCTACTGCCAATGTTTGTCTAAGGAGATTGCAAAGCTGTGTGATCGATTTTATACACCTGTTAGCAATGGTTGTAGCTGAAATAGCCGAATCCACTAATTTGAAGGGGTGTCCACATACTTTTGTACATATAGTGTATCATGGCTATGACAGGCTTATGAAGGCTTTATGGCACAAAGGTTCAAGTAAAGTTTTCCCTTGGCACTCAGTCGCCTTGAGCCTTTTGGAGTGAGGGATTAATTCTGGATTATGTTATTTGGAAAATGACTGTCAGAAACACTTTGGATTCACCAATTGATTTGATATGACTGCTTTTGATTTTCATCAAAAAGTCTAATCAATTACTTTAAGTGGATTGAGATGAGTTTATTGTCAGACTATGGATTTAAAAAACAAGTACATCTCTTCTTGTTAACTTTGACATGAGTAGGTTTACTCGTAAACTGTGATGTGACCAGGAAAAACAGCTAGGAAAAACTCTGGACCCTACAGTTACGAAACCAACTTGTCCATTCCTCCTCAACACGACACTTAAAGCTTTGAAGAACATTTTTAGAACAAGGAATTCACAACAACTTTGCATTTTTGTTGTTGCTGGTATAGGTAATCTAAGGTGAAGCTTCAGCCTCCTAACCTTCCTAGAGGTCCATTCAAGAGACCAAAACAGTACAGTAAACGGCTGTGTGAATAACAAAATCAAAGGGGATGGAGGGTTCAACATAGGAACTTTTGTAACTAATGAATATTGCAGAGCGTTGTGACCTGGTTGACATTGGAAGGCACTTCATGTCTGTATGATTTACAATGCTATTAGCACGATTTTGGACAAAGTAACCTTATGTATAACCTTATGTGAGCTTTACCTTACACGCCCTGTGCATAATGATGAGGGCCTTTCATATTGGATAAACCAACCTGCCGCAATGACCGCCATGTTAATAAAAATATGAAATGAAAATATGGAAATAACAAATTACAGGTGGGATTATAAAATATCTTTAGGAGGGACTGAACATAGACAAATAATGGGGTTAGGATTTTAAGCCCAAACCAAAATCGACATCTGTCAAATCCTCTCAGAGCCCCACAAGGAGATGTGGTCAATTTGGGATTGGGCATTAATATAGTTAGTGAAGAGCAGAATTTGGAGAACAGAAACAGGGAAGTTTTAGGACCAGCAGGATGTGGTTATGTAGCCTGGTCCCGGGAGTTGGCAAGACAGCACAAACTATCAGGGACCAGGCTAGCAGTGGTTATGTAGCCTGGTCCCGGGAGTTGGCAAGATAGCACCAACAGATCAGGGACTAGGTTAGCAGTGGTTACAGATGCCGTATCTTAATTCGATCATCCTGTTGTTGCAGGAATTTTGCAGGAAAGGCAAAGTAATAGTATATTTGGTTATGGGTCTAATAAGGGATGAAATGAAATATTATTCACCATGATCTGCACCTGTCCGTTCTTGCATGAGTCCGGTGAGTTCTCACTGTCGTCTTTACATCCCCCCATCCGACAGCGCACTGCGTCCTGCACCTGGAAGAGACGGATGAGGAGGGAGGGAAGTAGAGGAGGAGGGAGAAAGGGAGGAAGGTAGATGAAGGTCTTTATTGTAGTTTTAAAATGGGTTTAGCTACATTAAGACTATCATAGATAGTAGGCTATGTTCATACATACAGTACTCTACACGTGTTTATTGAGTACGTAACCCAGTTACAAACGAATATATTATCTTGCTAATGTTTGATCATCTATATTAGGTTTTTTATTGATTTTAATAAGAGACTAGAGCATGGTGTATTACCCTTTTATAAACTTGTATTGTATCATTAGTGGGTTTTATTTATCAAGAGACACCCACTTTCTTTAAATGTGTTTGTTAGTATTAGTACTGTATGCATTAAAAAGTACTATAGAAATAAACGCCAAGTAATTGTTTGATTGATGGATTCAAGCACTCTTTGAAGACATTCAAAAAGAAAGTGAGAGAAGATAAATATAGGCAGAGAGATAGAGCGAGAGAGAGAGGAAGAGAGAGAGAGAGAGAGAGAGAGAGAGAGAGAGAGAGAGAGAGAGAGGATGAGAGAGTGAGAGAGAGTGAGACAGTGAGTGCGGGAGAGAGAGTGTGAGAGAGAAAGAGAGAGATATATAAACAGAGATAAAGAACAGAAAAAGACAGTGTACATTGCTGTTGAATCTAGATAGGCATCCAGTCTACTGAGGGTTGTGTTAGGAAGATGAGACTTTATTCAAATTGAGATATGACTGGTAACTGACTCCAGAGCCACAGTGCTCTGAGATATAATACTTTCATTAAGTGAGCTAAAGCTAGGTAGTGGAATAAATATTGCTGATCTAAATGTTCTTCCTGATAATCCTGGACTATCAGACCACCATTTTATTATGTTTGCAATCGCAACAAATCGGCTCAAACCCCAAACAAGGATTATCAAAAGCAGCACTATGAATTGTCGGACAACCCAAAGATTCCTAGATGCCCTTCCAGACTCCCTCCATCTCCCCAAGGACGTTGGAGTACGAAAAACAGTTAACCACCTAACCGAGAATCAAAATTTTTAACCTTGCGTAATATTCTAGATGCAGTCGCACCTCTAAAATTAAAAACAAATTGTCACAAGAATTTAGCTCCCTGGTATACAAAAAATACCTGAGCCCTGAAGCAAGCTTCCAAAAAATTGGAACGGAAATGGCGCTCCATCAAACTGTAAGTCTTCCGACTAGCTTGGAAAGACAGTACCGTGCAATATCGAAGAGCCCTCACTCTCGATCATCTTACTTTCCCAACCTGATTGAGGAGAATAAAAACAATGTAAAAAGTATTTTTGATACTGTTGCAAAGCTAACTTAAAAGCAGTATTCCCCAAGAGAGGACTGCCTTCACTTCCGCAGAGATGAATTCATGAAATTCTTCAACGAAAAGATCATGATCCAGTTTCTGCTGTTTTGCCTGTGGCTATGGAACCCTGACCTGTTCACCAGACGTGCTACCTTGTCGTGCTGCTGCTACAGTTTCGACTGTTCTGCCTGCGGCTATGGAACCCTGAACTGTTCACCGGACGTGCTACCCTGTCCTGAACCTGCTGTTTTCAACCCACTATCTCTCTCTCTCTCTCTCTACCGGACCTGCTGTCTTGACCTCTGAATGGGCCGACAGACATGGCAGCTCTGCTTCTAGCTCCTAAGAAACTTTGAAGTATTTAGTTTTGTGTGTTATTTCTTACATTATTAGCCCAGAACTTTTTTTGTGTTATTACATACAGCTGGAAATAACTTTTGGATATCGGAGTGGCGGTAACGCACCAGCATTACAACCAGAAATACGACATTCCAAAATTGGATCCTTTCTTTGTACCCCCCAGGGAAATTTAACGTATCCCAGAGGCTGCTCCAAGACCACCCCAAGAGAATCCTCTTCCGTTATAGTCACAGCTGTGTATATTCCCCCTCAAGCCGATACCACGACGGCCCTCATGGAACTACACTGGACTTTGTGCAAACTGGAAACCGCATATCCTGAGGCCGCATTTATTGAAGCTGGGGATTTTAACAAAGCAAATTTGAGGAAAACGCTACTGAAGTTCATCAACACATTGCCTGTAGTTCTCGCGCTGCAAAAACGCTTGACAACTGTTACTCCCCCTTCTGGGATGCCTACAAGGCCTTCCCCCGCCCTCACTTTGACAAACCAGATTACGACTCCATTTCGCTCATCCCTTCCTATAGGCAGAAACTCAAACAGGAAGTACCCACGCTAAGGTCTATTCAACAATTCTCTGACCAATCGGAATCCATGCTTCAAGATTGTTTTGATCACGCGGACTGGGATATGTTCCGGGTAGCCTCTAAGAATAACATTGACGTATACACTGACGCGGTGACTGAGTTCATCAGGAAGTGTATAGGGGATGTTGTTCCCACTGTGACTATTAAAACCTACCCAAACCAGAAACCGTAGATAGATGGCAGCATTCATGCAAAACTGAAAGCGAGAACCACCAGATTTAACCATGGCGAGGTGACTGGGAATATATTTTAATATATTTACAAACACTACAGTTATTCCCTCTGTAAGGCATCCAAATAGGCAACACGTCAGTACAGAGACAAAGTGGAGTCGCAATTCAACGGCTCAAACATGAGACATCAGGGTCTACGGACAATCACGGATTATAAAGGGAAAACCAGCAACGTTGTGGACACCGACGTCTTCCTCCCGGACAAGCTAAATACCCTTTTCGCCCGCTTTGAAGATGGACAACGTGAGTAAGACATTTAAACGTGTTAACCCTCGCAAGGCTGCCGGGCCAGACAGCATCCCTAGCAGCGTCCTCAGAGCATGCGCAGACCAGCTGGCTGGAGTGTTTTATGGACATATTCAATCTCTCCCTATCCCCAGTCTGCTGTCCCCACTTGCTTCAAGATGTCCACCATTGTTCCTGTACCCAAGAAAGCCAAGGTAACTGAACTAAATGACTATCGCATGGTAGCACTCACTTCTGTCATCATGAAGTGCTTTGAGAGGATCATATCACCTCTACCTTAACTGACACCCTAGACCCACTTCAACTTGCGTACCGCCCCAATAGATCCACAGACAATGCAATCGCCATCGCGCTGCATACAGCCCTATCCCATCTGGACAAGAGGAATAACTATGTAAGAATGCTGTTCATTGACTATAGCTCAACCTTCAACACCATAGTACCCTCCAAGCTCATCATTAAGCTCGGTCCTCGGTCTGAGGCCCGCCCTGTGCAAATGGGTCCTGGACTTCCTGACGGGCCACCCCCAGGTGGTGAAGGTAGGAAACAACACCTCCAGTCGCTGATCCTCAACACTGGGGCCCCACAAGGGTGCGTGGTCAGCCCCCTCCTGTACTCCCTGTTCACCCATGACGGCGTGGCTATGCACGCCTCCAACTCAATCATCAAATTTGCAGACGACACAACAGTAGTAGGCTTGATTACCAACAATGACGAGACAGCCTACAGGGAGGAGGTGAGGGCCATGATGGAGTGGTCCCAGGAAAATAACCTCTCCCTCAATGTCAACAAAACAAAGGAGCTGATCGTGGAAATAGCAGAGGGAGCATACCCCTATCAACATCGATGGGATTGCAGTGGAGAAGGTGAAAAGTACACATCACTGACAAACTGAAATGGTCCACGCACACAGACAGTGTAGTACAGAAGGCGCATCAGCGCCTCTTCAACCTCAGTAGGCTGAAGAAATTTGTCTTGGCCCCTAAGACCCTCACAAACTTTTACAGATGCACAATTGAGAGCATCCTGTTGGGCTGTATCACCGCCTGCTACGGCAACTGCAACTGTATTTTAGTCACTCCGACATTGCTCGTCCTAATATTTATATATTTCTTAATTCCATTCTTTTACTTTTAGATGTGTATCTATTGTTGTGACTTGTTAGATACTACTGCACTGCTGGAGCTAGGAACACAAGTATTTCGCTACAACCGCAATAACATCTGCTAAATATGTGTATGTGACCAATAACATTTGATTTGATTTGAAAAGTCAACTGACATTTACTCCTAAGGTGCTGACCTGTTGCACCTTCTACAACCACTGTGATTGATATTTGACCTTGTTGGTCATCTGTGAACGTTTGAACATCTTGAAGAACGATCTGGCCTTAACGGCCATGTACTCTTATAATCTCAACCCGGCACAGCCAGAAGAGGACTGGCCACCCCTCAAAGGCTGGTTCCTCTCTAGGTTTTTCCTAGCCACTGTGCTTCTACATCTGCATTGCTTGCTGTTTGGGGGTTTAGGCTGGGTTTCTGTATAGCACTTTGTGGCATCTGCTGATGTAAAAAGGGCTTTATGAATACATTTGATTTGATTTGATTAGTGGGTATACAGTATGCAATTTACACCCACATTGCATGGGAGAGAGCAAACTAATATTAACACTATACCCAATGAGTCCCAAAACTTCCGACGAACATTGGGATGTCATAAAAACATATGTTTAGTGTGTTACCAAAAATCATGTAGTGTGTAACGAGCTTAACATGGATAGGAGACATGCAAGCATGCATACACATACACATATCACACACTGAGACTACACTGACACACAGAGACTACACTGACACACGGAGACTACACTGACACACAGAGACTACACTGACACACGGAGACTACACTGACACACGGAGACTACACTGAGACTACACTAACACACTGAGACTAAACTGACACACAGAGACTACACTGACACACAGAGACTGCACTGACACACATAGATTGCACTGACACACATAGACTGCACTGACACACTGAGACTACACTGACACACTGAGACTACACTGATACACTGAGAATACACTGACACACTGAGACTACACTGACACACTGAGACTATACTGACACACAGAGACTATACTGACACAC
>QNTS01004482.1:0-43711 GCA_003317085.1 Hucho hucho
GTCCGCAGGACAGGGGGAGCAGGTAATCATTTATACATATTTACAACTGTAACAAAGATAAATGTCCATCGGGTTGGATGCAGGGTAAATATCAGTTGGGGGAGGGTCGGGGGGGTGTACCAGGTTGTGATGCAGTTCGACAATATGCTCTCGATGGTGCTCCTGTAGAACACTGTGAGGGCCCTCGAGGACAAGGCCACATTTCAAATCAAATCAAACTTCATTTGTCACATGCGCCAAATACAACAAGTGTAGACCTTACCATGAAATGCCCTTAACCAACAATGCAGTTCAAGAAGAGATAAGAAAATATTTACCAAATAATAAAAAGTAACACAATAAAATAACATTAACGAGGCTATATACAGGGGGTACCGGTACCGAGTCAGTGTGCGGGGGTACAGGTTAGAGGTAATTTGTACATGTAGGTAGGGGTGAAGTGACTATGGGTCAATGTAATAGTCCGGTGGCCATTTGATTAATTGTTCAGCAGTCTTATGGCTTAGGGGTAGAAGCTGTTAAGGAGCTTTTTGGTCCTAGACATGGCGCTCCGGTACCGCTTGCCGTGTGGTAGCAGACAAAACAGTCTATGACTTGGGTGACTGGAGTCTCTGACAATTTTATGGGCTTTCCTCTGACACCGCCTATTATATAGGTCCTGGATTGCAGGAAGCTTGGCCCTAGTGATGTACTGGCCCCAACGCACTACCCTCTATACCGCCTTACGGTCAGATGCCGAGCAGTTGCCATACCAGGTGGTGATGCAACCGGTCAGGATGCTCTCGATGGTGCTGCTGTAGAACTTTTTGAGGATCTGGGGACCCATGCCAAATCTTTTCAGTCTCCTGAGGGGGAAAAGGTTTTGTCGTGCCCTCTTCACGGTGTGTTTGGACTGAGGAACTTGCCATTTTTGACCGTCTCCATGGCAGCTCTGTTGATGAGGAAGGGGACGTGCCCAGCCTGGTTTTATTTATAGTCGTAGCCCTCTTGTCTAAACTATAAGTCTACTTCTTCTGAGTTTATTTATTTAACCTTTATTTAACTAGGCAAGAACAAATTCTTATTTACAATGACGGCCTACACCGGCCAAATCCGGACAACGCTGGGCCAATTGTGCGCCGCCCTATGGAACTCCAAATCACGGCCGGTTGTGATACAGCCTGGAATCGAACCAGGGTGTCTTTAGTGACACCTCTAGCACTGAGATGAAGTGCCTTAGACCACTGCGCCCCTTGGGAGCCCAATGGTGAATGGTGAAAGCAGATTCACAAACATTTCAGCATATAGTATTTAGGCTCTCTCTGTTATTTATCTATAGTTTGTTGGTCCTTGCTATCCGGGGTCTTTGGGGTGTCCTTACCCCCATTGAAGTTGACATTTAAAATGGTTACGGCTAGGGGTTAAGCATTAGGGTACGGGCGTCCCAATGATTTTGAATAGCACTATAGTTTGTTGGGGACTACAGACTAGGGCACCGGGTCGGGGGGACTCGTGCTATCCCAGCATGCAATAGTCGGACACGCGCAGCCGCGGAACAGCGTGCGTGAATACGGAAAGGAAAATTCATCCATCAAAATCGTATTTAGCCGGATTATTATTATATGGGAATCAACACAAAAACAAGCTAGAGTTGGATCCGAAGAACATGCATTATCTGTACTGATACGGTGATCTTGGAGGGAACGAACGACCGAGGGTTTAGCTAGCTACTGAAAATGTCCCTGGTTTGTGCAAGTAAGTTCAAATGAATGAGTCGAGCTGCCCTTCCGTAACGTTAGCGGTAACTACATAGACCGCAAATATCACGTGTATGTTTGTGTATAAAAATGTCTCTAGAACCTTGTCTTATTATTGTCACCCTATGCATGTTATACATTTCAATTCGCAAGCATCTTTTTTCAAACATTGTATACTGGATCAGCTTGACATCGGCGTTACTAAACTCAGCAGAAAATGAAACGTCCTCTCACTGTCAATTGCGTTTATTTTCAAGAAACGTAACGTGTAAATATTTGTATGAACGTAAGATTCAACAGCTGAGACAAACTGAACAAGTTCCACAGACATGGGACTAACAGAAATGGAATAATGTGTCCCTGAACAAAGGGGGGGTCAAAAGTAAGTCAGTATCTGATGTGGCCGCCAGCTGCATTAAGTACTGCAGTGCATCTCCTCCTCATGGACTGCACCAGATTTGCCAGTCCTTGCTGTGAGATGTTACCCCACTCTTCCACCAAGGCACCTGCAAGTTCCCGGACATTTCTGGAGGGAATGGCCCTAGTCCTCACCCTCCGATCCAACAGGTCCCAGACATGCTCAATGGGATTGAGATCTGGGCTCTTCGCTGGCCATGGCAGAACACTGACATTCCTGTCTTGCAGGAAATCACACACAGAACGAGCAGTATGGCTGGTGGCATTGTCATGCTGGAGGATCATGTCAGGATGAGCCTGCAGGAAGGGTACCACATGAGGGAGGAGGATGTCTTCCCTGTAACGCACAGCGTTGAGATTGCCTGCAATGACAACAAGCTCAGTCCGATGATGCTGTGACACACCGCCCAAGACCATGACGGACCCTCCACCTCCAAATCGATCCCGCTCCAGAGTACAGGCCTCGGTGTAGCGCTCATTCCTTCGATGATAAACGCAGATCCGACCATCACCCCTGGTGAGACAAAACCACGACTTGTCAGTGAAGAGCACTTTTTGCCAGTCCTGTCTGGTCCAGCGACGGTGGGTTTGTGCCCATAGTGTTGCCGGTGATGTCTGGTGAGGACCTGCCTTACAACAGGCCTACAAGCCCTCAGTCCAGCCTCTCTCAGCCTATTACGGACAGTCTGAGCACTGATGGAGGGATTGTGCGTTCCTGGTGTAACTCGGGCAGTTGTTGTTGCCATCCTGTACCTGTCCCGCTGGTGTGATATTCGGATGTACCGATCCTGTGCAGGTGTTGTTACACGTGGTCTGCCACTGCGAGGACGATCAGCTGTCCGTCCTGTCTCCCTTTAGCGCTGTCTTAGGCGTCTCACAGTATGGACATTGCGATTTATTTCCCTGGCCACATCTGCAGTCCTCATGCCTCATTACAGCATGCCTAAGGCACGTTCACGCAGATGAGCAGGGACCCTGGGCATCTTTCTTTTGGTGTTTTTCAGAGTCAGTAGAAAGGCCTCTTTAGTGTCCTAAGTTTTCATAACTGTGACCTTAATTGCCTACCGTCTGTAAGCTGTTAGTGTCTTAACGACCGTTCCACAGGTGCATGTTCATTAATTGTTTATGGTTCATTGAACAAGCATGGGAAACAGTGTTTAAACCCTTTACAATGAAGATCTGTGAAGTTATTTGGATTTTTACNTGTGATGTTCGGATGTACCGATCCTGTGCAGGTGTTGTTACACGTGGTCTGCCACTGCGAGGACGATCAGCTGTCCGTCCTGTCTCCCTGTAGCGCTGTCTTAGGCGTCTCACAGTACGGACATTGCAATTTATTGCCCTGGCCACATCTGCAGTCCTCATGCCTCCTTGCAGCATGCCTAAGGCACGTTCACGCAGATGAGCAGGGACCCTGGGCATCTTTCTTTTGGTGTTTTTCAGAGTCAGTAGAAAGGCCTCTTTAGTGTCCTAAGTTTTCATAACTGTGACCTTAATTGCCTACCGTCTGTAAGCTGTTAGTGTCTTAACGACCGTTCCACAGGTGCATGTTCATTAATTGTTTATGGTTCATTGAACAAGCATGGGAAACAGTGTTTCAACCCTTTACAATGAAGATCTGTGAAGTTATTTGGATTTATATGAATTATCTATGAAGGACAGGGTTCTGAAAAAGGGACGTTTCTTTTTTTGTTGTTGAGTTTATATATCTGCAAAGTACACTTAAACGGTAATGTGTTCTTTCATCTTCTGACTATAGTAATGTTTGCCGTATTTATATTGTAGTTTTGGGCATGCTAATTTACCCCTCTCGCTCTACCGTCCATCCAGTCTCGAATGAGGTGCCGGAGCACCCGTGCGTGTCGCCGGTGTCCAACCAGGTGTTCGAGCGGCGGCTGATTGAGAAGTACATCGCTGAGAATGGAACAGACCCTATGAATGGGCAGCCTCTGTCAGAGGACCAGCTGATAGACATTAAAGGTGAGGGAGACATGGAGGAGATTGTGTTCAGATCTGATGCTGAGCTGAAGTCAACACAATAAGGGTTATCCATATTATTTCACTTCAACTATTCCTGCATGGTGCGCAGTAATCTCTAGGCTAGAGTGCATTCTGCCACTTCAACAATGATAACCCCACTAGCCCGGGGTCAAAAGATATCTCAACACATTAAGCAATTTTTTTTTGTCTCCCCTTGCCTCAGTCTCTCACCCCATCAGACCCAAAGCTCCCTCATCCACTAGTATCCCAGCCATCCTCAAAGCTCTGCAGGACGAATGGGTGAGTCCGTGTATACTCTGCTGCACTCCCCTTCGCTGTGTCTGAACTGAGACACACACACACTCCCCTTCGTACCACACACTCTTCTAATACAATCTCTCTCTCAGGATGCGGTGATGCTCCACAGTTTCACCTTGAGGCAGCAGCTGCAGACGACGCGCCAGGAGCTAAGCCACGCCCTCTACCAGCACGACGCCGCCTGCAGGGTCATCGCCCGTCTCACCAAGGAGGTCACTGCCGCCAGAGAGGGTGAGAGACATATAAAGACGCACACACACATGCTTGTACACTCAACACATATGATTATATATACAGTGGCAAGAAAGTATGTGAACCCTTTGGAATTACCTGGATTTCTGCATAAATTGGTCATCAAATTTGATCTGATCTTCATCTAAGTCACAACAATAGACAAACACAGTCTGCTTAAACTATTAACACACACAATTATATGTTTTCTTGTCTTTATTGAACACACAGTGTAAACATTCACAGTGTAGGGTGGAAAAAGTATGTGAACCCTTGGATTTAATAACTGGTTGACCCTCCTTTGGAAGCAATAACCTCAACCAAACTTTTTCTGTAGTTGCGGATCAGACCTGTGGTCAGGAGGAATTTTGGGCCATTCCTCTTTACAAAACTGTTCTAGTTCAGCAATATTCTTAGGATGTCTGGTGTGAACCGCTCTCAAGGTCATTCCACAGCATTTTAAATTGGGTTGAGGTCAGGACTCTGACTGGGCCACTCCAGAAGGTGTATTTTCTTCTGTTGAAGCCATTCTGCTGTTGATCTACTCCTGTGTTTTGGGTCGTTGTCCTGTTGCATCACCCAACTTCTGTTGAGCTTCAATTGGCGGACAGATAGTCTAACACTCTCCTGCAAAATGTCTTGATAAACTTGGGAATCCATTTTTCCGTCTGATAGCAAGCTGTCCAGGCCCTGAGGCAGCAAAGCAGACCCAAACCATGTTGCTCCCTCCACCATACTTTACAGTTGGGATGAGGTTTTGATGTTGGTGTGCTGTGCATTTTTTCTCCACACATAGTGTTGTGTGTTCCTTCCAAACAACTCAACTGTAGTTTCATCTGTCCACAGAATATTTTGTCAGTAGCGCTGTGGAACATCCAGGTGCTCTTTTGCGAACTTCAGATGTGCAGCAATGTTTTTTTTGGACAGCAGTGGCTTCTTCCGTGGTGTCCTCCGATGAACACCATTCTTGTTTAGTGTTTTACGTATCGTAGACTCGTCAACAGAGATGTTGGCATGTTCCAGAGATTTCTGTAAGTCTTTAGCTGACACTCTAGGATTCTTCTTAACCTCATTGAGCATTATGCGCTGTGCTCTTGCAGTCATCTTTGCAGGATGGCCACTCCTAGGGAGAGTAGCAACAGTGCTGAACTTTCTACATTCATAGACAATTTGTCTTACCGTGGACTGATGAACATCAAGGCTTTTAGAGATACTTTTGTAACCCTTTCCAGCTTATGCAAGTCAACAATTCTTAATCTTGGGTCTTCTGAGATCTCTTTTGTTTGAGGCATGGTTCACATCAGGCAATGCTTATTGTGAATAGCAAACTCAAATGTTGTGTTTTTTATAGGGCAAGGCAGCTCTAACCAACATCTCCAATCTCGTCTCATTGATTGGACTCCAGGTTTGGAGAAGTCATTAGCCTAGGGGTTCACATACTTTTTCCAACCTACACTGTGAATGTTTAAATTATGTATTCAATATAGACAAGAAAAATGCAATAATTTGTGTGTTTATTAGTTTAAGCACACTGTGTTTGTCTTGTTGTGACTAAGTTGAAGATCGATACAAATTTATGCAGAAATCCAGGTAATTCCAAAGGGTTCACATGCTTTTTTTTGCCACTGTACATTCTAACATACCTACACACTCTTTCACTTACACACACACACACTCATTTATGTTAATCTGGAAACAGCTTTGGGTGTTAGTGGCCATGGGGCGTCACTTCTCATTTCTCCTTTTCCATGTTTTACCCTTCTCTCTCCCCGTAGCTCTGGCCACTCTGAAGCCACAGGCGGGATTGGTGGTGGCTCAGGCAGTCGCTTCCCAGCCCTCTGTCACGGTCAGTGATTGGCTCACAGCCCTAAGTCAATATGTTTAATTTGATAGTTAACTGGTGTGATGGTTAACTTCGCGTAAACGCATGAGCTCAAAAAGTCTGTTCCTTGATTGAAGTCTTCGGTCTGACTGAGACCTGTAAAGCTGTAGTAGCTATTTGTTTAATATAAAAAATAATATTGGACAGCTGACGCAAACACACATTTTCGAATAAGAAATGTACCATTCTCGTTTGTTATTCGTTCTGTATTTCATCTCGCAGGCTGGAGGTGCAGGAGAGCCCATGGAGGTCAGTGAGCAGGTGGGAATGATACCAGAGATCATACAGAAGGTAAGAGATGATACATGACCTCACATACATTTCACGTCCACAGTACAAGAGAAACGATACCACACTGTTATACTAGACTATCATGAGCGTTCATTGCAAATAGTACCATATAAGGCCGTGACACTACACAGCACAGAGTGACCTATACTGTCTGCCTCTCTCCACAGCTGCAAGACAAGGCCACTGTCCTGACCACGGAGAGAAAGAAGGTAACTATTCAAACGCCAAATAAGTCCTTTTCAAATAACTTCCCTGTTGTTATTCATCGAATAACCGACCTAATGTCCAACCAGTTGTCAGCTGAGTATAAGCTATGGGCTGTGTCTCAAATGGCACCCTACTCCCTACATAGGGCACTACTTTTGAATAGGGGCCATAGGGTGACACTTGGGACGTAGCCATGCTAGGAGACATTTTTGTCCAAACCTCACCTCTACCGTCTCTCTTCCCACAGAGAGGAAAGACCGTTCCAGAAGAGCTGGTCCGAACGGAGGACCTCAGCAAGTACAGACAAGTGGCTACCCATGCTGTGAGTACGTGTGCATGTATGGCTGGGGTTGGAACACTTATTCTTCAAACCTTGGGCAAGTTCAGACAAGTTCCTCCCTGTTTCAGATTTTTCTTTCCGTTTCATGTCTACTGAACACAACCCTAAATTATGTTTCTATGTCTCTCTGTGTGTCTCTCTCTGTGTGTCTGTCTGTCTGTCAGGGTCTCCACAGTGCCAGTGTGCCTGGGATCCTGTCTCTGGACCTGTGTCCCTCCGACACCAACAAAGTGCTCACTGGTGAGACACACACACTGTCCACTGCCCATTGTAGATATACAGTGAGGGAAAAAAGTATTTGATCCCCTGCTGATTTTGTACGTTTGCCCACTGACAAAGAAATGATCAGTCTATAATTGTAATGGTAGGTTTATTTGAACAGTGAGAGACAGAATAACAACCAAAAAATCCAGAAAAACGCATGTGAAAAATGTTATAAATTGATTTGCATTTTAATGAGGGAAATAAGTATTTGACCCCTCTGCAAAACATGACTTAGTACTTGGTGGCAAAACCCTTGTTGGCAATCACAGAGGTCAGACGTTTCTTGTAGTTGGCCACCAGGTTTGCACACATCTCAGGAGGGATTTTGTCCCACTCCTCTTTGCAGATCTTCTCCAAGTCATTAAGGTTTCGAGGCTGACGTTTGGCAACTCGAACCTTCAGCTCCCTCCACAGATTTTCTATGGGATTAAGGTCTGGAGACTGGCTAGGCCACTCCAGGACCTTAATGTGCTTCTTCTTGAGCCACTCCTTTGTTGCCTTGGCCGTGTGTNCCAAAGCATAATGTTTCCACCTCCATGTTTGACGGTGGGGATGGTGTTCTTGGGGTCATAGGCAGCATTCCTCCTCCTCCAAACACGGCGAGTTGAGTTGATGCCAAAGAGCTCCATTTTGGTCTCATCTGACCACAACACTTTCACCCAGTTGTCCTCTGAATCATTCAGATGTTCATTGGCAAACTTCAGACGGGCATGTATATGTGCTTTCTTGAGCAGGGGGACCTTGCGGGCGCTGCAGGATTTCAGTCCTTCACGGCGTAGTGTTTTACCAATTGTTTTCTTGGTGACTATGGTCCCAGCTGCCTTGAGATCATTGACAAGATCCTCCCGTGTAGTTCTGGGCTGATTCCTCACTGTTCTCATGATCATTGCAACTCCACGAGGTGAGATCTTGCATGGAGCCCCAGGCCGAGGGAGATTGACAGTTCTTTTGTGTTTCTTCCATTTGCGAATAATCGCACCAACTGTTGTCACCTTCTCACCAAGCTGCTTGGCGATGGTCTTGTAGCCCATTCCAGCCTTGTGTAGGTCTACAATCTTGTCCCTGACATCCTTGGAGAGCTCTTTGGTCTTGGCCATGGTGGAGAGTTTGGAATCTGATTGATTGATTGCTTCCGTGGACAGGTGTCTTTTTTTACAGGTAACAAACTGAGATTAGGAGCACTCCCTTTAAGAGTGTGCTCCTAATCTCAGCTCATTACCTGTATAAAAGACACCTGGGAGCCAGAAATCTTTTTGATTGAGGGGGTCAAATACTTATTTCCCTCATTAAAATGCAAATCAATTTATATTTTTTTTGTTGTTGTTATTCTGTCTCTCACTGTTCAAATACACCTACCATTAAAATTATAGACTGATCATTTCTTTGTCAGTGGGCAAACGTACAAAATCAGCAGAGGATCAAATACCTTTTTCCCTCACTGTACACACATTGTTTCTGTGTGAATTCCATCAAAATGCTTCCTCCCTCAAGGAAACAAAAAAATACGATGGCTGTGTCCCAACAGTCACTCTACATGTCCTATATAGTGCACTACTCTTGACCAGAAGGGTTGTGTTTGGGATGCAGACCCTGGCCAGACCCAGATGCAATCCCTAACCTCTCTCTCTGTCTCCCTCTACAGGCGGGGCTGATAAGAACGTGGTGGTGTTTGATAAGAAGGAGGAACAGATCATCGCAACCCTGAAAGGACATACCAAGAAGGTCACCTCTGTCATCTACCACCCCTCTCAGGTGAGACACACAGACTTCCTTTCCTCTCCGTTGACATAGTCAGCAGCAACGTCTTGCACTGGAATTGCTCTGTATCTCTAATATCCCTTACCTCAACAATTTCTCTCTCTCTCCCCCTTTCCCTCTCTGCGCACTGTCCTCCTCACCCTCTCTCCCTCCAGTCGGTAGTGTTCTCGGCCTCTCCAGACAGCACTATCCGCGTGTGGTCCGTTACTGGGGGCAACTGTGTCCAGGTGGTGCGGGCTCACGAGGCGAGCGTCACCGGGCTCTCCCTCCACGCCACCGGTGACTACCTGCTCAGCTCCTCCGAGGATCAGGTAAAACACACACACACACACACGTAACATATGTACACACACAAAAACACACAGGTGGATTTGATGTCGACAGTGGTATTGTTATGTAAAGACCTATTATCATGTAAAGACCTAATATCGATCTCTTCCCTTCTCTCTCTCTCCATCAGTACTGGGCCTTCTCTGACATCCAAACAGGTCGTGTTCTCACCAAAGTCACTGATGAGGCAGGATGTGGTGAGTGCTTCTCTCTCTCTCTCTCCCACTCAATTATTATTTTTAATTGAGGAGATAAGACTGTGGTGAAAAGACATGAAAGATAGGAGTACGTAAGTAGCCTTATCCAAGCCAGAACGACCCATAGGGCAATAGCACATGTCCTGTTTCTGTAGTGTGAGGCAGCTTGATGTATAAGTACACACCCCAGACAGGACACTAGTATTCCACAGGGAGTGAAAGGGCCGGATTCGAACCCATGGCGACTGTGGCAGCTCTAATCGCTGGACCACTCTGTCTTCCCAGATATTTTATTATCCACATGTTGCTAGGGACGAGACGTTTTATATTGACCACATGTTGCTAGGGACGAGACGTTTTATATTGACCACATGTTGCTAGGGACGAGACGTTTTATATTGACCACATGTTGCTAGGGACGAGACGTTTTATATTGACCACATGTTGCTAGGGACCAGCTTCCAAAGTAGCACTTGCTAAATGTGGGGTCAGAATTTAACTGACTTGCCTAGTTAAATAAAAGGTTAAATAAAAACATATCAGGCCCCTTAAATGCCAGGTTGTCTTTCCTATGTAAATAGATAGACAAATAAACAATAACATTTAACCAAGCCTCCCCCTGTGAATTGACTGACCTAGTACCTAACTGGAGTAATATTTCTAACTGCCCTGTCCTCTCTGAAAGCACACTGATACATTGCAAATGCATGTTCTTCACACATCCTGTCTTGTGCCCCTCCAGCTCTCACCTGTGCCCAGTTCCACCCTGACGGTCTGATCTTCGGGACGGGGACGGCCGACTCTCAGATCAAGATCTGGGACCTGAAGGAGCGCACCAACGTGGCCAACTTCCCCGGCCACATCGGCCCTGTCACCTCCATCGCCTTCTCTGAGAACGGATACTACCTGGCTACAGGTGAGATTGCTGTTTGTGTGTGTGAGAGAGGACTCTGTGTGTGAGCGCAGACGTGAGAGAGAAGACTAGCTTGTGTGTATCCACTCGTGTGTGTGTGTCTGTCTCTGTTTACTCTCTGTCTGACTGTGTGTGAAAAGTTGTCTTTGTTCCTGTGTGCTACACACTGGCGATTTTAGCATATACATCTTGGTGGGACAAACAATTTTTGGGGGATGCCTGCCAGCAAAGCAGCTACACTACATAACACTAAACAATACATGAATTGCACTATAACAGTGACAAACGGTGCCCACCAACTGTTAGGGCCTACATAAAGCTGTCCCAACAGCAGAGCTTTCTGTTCAGCACCATGGAGTGAATCCTTACCACCGCCACATCTGGCTATCAGCGGAACTGCCTTTTTAAAAAAAAAACATAACTGATATGGCTGACTTGCTTAAACAAATGTGGTTTCTAGTGACAATTGAGATGTACAAACTATGGCATAAGGGGACGACGAGCGGATAAGAGGCAATCTGTAATTTAGATGAAGACAATGAGCGAGATAGGACGGACGTAGTCAATATAACTATTTGTTCAGCACTTTTGAAATGTACAGCGACAGAATTCAGAACATGGGCCGCTCTTACAGTATTCTCCCTGTACACCAAGTCAGAACCGTAGGATAAATAAAGGGGTCATATAAGCAGACAATGAAAGCTCTTAAAATATTCTAATACATTTCTCTAAAACAGGCTATAGGCTACATGTGCACCAACAAGTCAGAACAGTAGGCTGTTATGAGGGGGAAAGGGACCAAATGATTAGGGTGAGGCACATGGACTACTAACAGCTTACTACACAACATACACTTAGTATTACTTTCTTAGCTACAGTATACATATCTCCCTGGCAAATTACATCATTTATGCAGCAGCATACAAGACATTTTTGGACTCACCTTGTTGCGCTGTGCTCACTTGAACAGGAAGGTGGCGCGGTGGTCCTTCTTGTGGGCAAACTTTGTCATCAAAGTTTAGCATTCTCTGTATTTATGGTGCTTTGAAGACAACTGGGAACTCGGGGAAAAAACAAGATTGAATCATGACATCAGTGATCTTCAGGTCGGAGCTCTAGAAAGAGGCCTGAGTTCCCGACTTGGAATTCCAAGTTGGATGACCTTTCAAAACATATTTTCCCAGTTGGAGCTCATATTTTTTCTAGAGTTCCCAGTTGTCTTGAACTCACTGAAGTCTAAGATTTTCCAGTTGTTTTGAATGTGGCAGATGTCATGCTGTATTGACAGCATAGCCAATGTATTCAACCTTTTCTGGCTCATGGCATGTGAATGTTTATCCTTTCAAGAGACCTTAAACCCAGACTTGGACTACACACCCACTCCACAGAATAGCAGGCTAGTGATTTATTTGCTTGCAGTTAGCCACTGATTCCTTCCAAACCACTCATTGTTGAATTTGCGATTTCCAAGTTGTTGTATAATGTTTGTCCAATGGCCCATGAGCACCGATATGTTTTATCTACAATATCTCTTCATACGACAAGGATTGAAAAGGATTTGCCAGTAAATTGTCGACTTGATTCATGATGACTGCTAGCTATGATTTTGAAAGTATGATGTTGACATGATCAGTCCAATCAAAGCTACGGTAGATATAACGTGATTTGATGTCATTTTATGGCCAATGACCTTGAGCCTTCTTGGATGGGCACTTCTAATGTAACTCTATGGCAGCACCCAAGGGGCTTGAATTTTCGAGCTCTCCCTGTAGATTTTGCAGTGAGGTTGTGTCCCCATGAGTGACAGAACACTGAGCCAATTACGGCGCAACTAGAGAACATTATCAACCCCTACGCTCCGTATTGTCCGCTGGCTGCCCCTCCACCACGGAAAGCACTGAGCTAGGCTGAAACACCTGCATTTTGGAGCTGCCTTACTCAAGAAAGCAAGAAAGGGACCATGTTTGTATGCAGCTTTATTCATTCAATTCTTCAATATATATATATTTTTTTTACATTGTTTGCAAACTGATATGTGACACCTATTAATGCCCAAATATATTTTTAGCTAAACAGGTGGGGCTCTGAATGACGGGTCGCCACTGCTCACCTCCATTTCACTCACATTTGTAAATACAAATAGTCAAGTGTGATCACATTATAGCAAAATAAATTCTGCAGTAGCTGTTTTAAGGTATGTCGTTTTGTTTCATAGCTGGTAAATTTAATCGCGAGTCAAATAACTATAAATCCTATAGCCTATCCCACCTCGTGGTGCAACAGTGCACGTGGAGAGCTGAGTTGAAATATTCATTTTTAGAAGGGCTGCACACTGGCATAAAAGTTGGTCTCATTTACTTGAAACGAAAGTCTACCGAAGTGAGACTTTGTCCTTGTATTTCTTGGCTATTTACATTGTTTTATTCACAAGCTAGGTTATTTATTAATGTTTGAGTTTCATCTGCTAGGAAAGAGAAGACAATGTGTCTACTAGTCAGATTCAATCTTGACCTGAGTCACGTTACCACGGTAACCTCCCCCCTTAAATGGGCAGGTGAACATTTATGTGTCATCTGATATTTTGGTTGAGAGACTCTGGTCACAAAAAAATGAAATGAAACAATATATCACTACTTCTTACTAGTTATACATTGTATTATTTAAGAAACATTATAGTTCGCTCATCTGTTTTTTTGTGTTGTTGGTGTAATTATTGCAAAGCAAAATATTTTGTCTGGTTTAATAAAATCTGAGTTAATGTTTTGCCCTCCTGTCTCCAGGTGCCCAGGACAGCTCAGTGAAGCTCTGGGATCTGAGGAAGCTGAAGAATTTCAAAACCATCACCCTGGACAACAACTATGAGGTAAGAAGAGCAGAAAATAATTTGTGCACATCTGAAATGACCCCAATCCCCTATACTACTTTTGACCAGAGCCTAGTGCACGATCTAAGAAATCCACTGCTATTTGAGACAGTCATTGTAGACTGTACACTGGACATTCAGAAGCTAGTCGTTCTACAATCTAGCCTGGTCCCACATCTGTGCTCTTGCATTCTTAATTTCTGTCACTGGCATGACAATTCCAAAAGGAGTTTGCGAGAGAGCAGAAACCGACTGGCACCCAGGCTAGCAACAGTCTGCTCTGTATGAATACTGTAATCTCCTTGTACTGAACTACCCTGTCAATGTAGATGATAAATGATGTGAGTCTCTTTCCTCTCCCACAGGTGAAGTCCCTGGTGTTTGACCAGAGTGGGACGTACCTGGCTGTGGGTGGCACTGACATCAGGGTCTACATCTGTAAGCAGTGGTCCGAGGTCCTCAACTTCACAGGTAAGAGAATGCACTGTGTGTGTGTGTGTGTGTTCTACTGCTGTACTGCTAGAGATGCAGTGACAAGTGGTGCTGAGTTAGCTTGGGACAGAAACAGTGGTCTAGAGGTGGGTCTTCAAAGTGCCTGGATGGATGATGACAATAGCAAGTGTGTATAAACAGTACCTGATGAAATATTTAAAAAGTGTATCTGTGAAGTTTACTATTCCGTTTATCAGCACCTCCCCAACTTTATTGGGTGTGCGTCAACTCATGCTTTTGAGTTGATTTCAAGTCTAACATTTTTGCCTGTTTTTCTTTTCCCAGAACACACTGGGGTGGTGACTGGTGTGGCGTTCGGGGAGCACGCCCAGTTCCTCACCTCCACCGGAATGGACAGGAGCCTCAAGTTCTACAGCCTGTAACAACCGGGATCAAAGATCACATGGGCAGAGTGATGGATGGCTCTGATTGGCTGGCCTCTGAGGTCACACTGATGATGTATGCATGGGAAGAGACTTTGGTTGTGTCCCAAATGGCACCCTAGGGAATAGGATGCCATCTGGGGGACACACAGACCCTGCAGCAGTTGATCAGAAGGGAAATGCAGCCTGATTGGATAATAATCTGAGAATGGAGTTTTAACTGATATGCTCCATGAACAATGGTGAAACAGAGCATATCACTTTGGATTCCAGGCTACTAGAATGCACCCACAATATGTCATGCAACAATCCTACTGTATATGACCCATACTATACTAAGAGCCATGGGGCATGTCCCAAATGGCACCCTGTTTGTTCCCTGTATAGGGCTGCACTACTTTTGACAGGAACCCTATGGGCCCTGGTCAAAGGTTGTACACGATAAAGAGAATAGGGTGCCATTTGGGATGCAGGCATTGACTGAATCACACCAAGAGCCATACAAGCATATTGTAGACCATATCCATTCATCAATGTGTATATAGTACCTTGTAAGACCACCCATACACCCCCCCACCCCCCACACACACACGGGAGCACACAGAGGGAACATTGTTGTTGTATATATATTTATGAAGCTCAGTGGCACCTTTTTATTTTTATTCATAACAGTATCAGTATGTGGTCTTAGTCTTTACAGCTTGTGAATGTCATGTTGATTTCATGACTTTTTATTCTCCTCGTCCAACTATCCATTATGTTTCTTGTACAATGTGAATGATTTTGATTAGTTGGTAAGTGATGCCATTGATTTGAAGAAATTATAATATTTGTATATATATTTTTTAAACCCTCTGTTCCATTTCACTGGTGTACTTTTTTTTCTTATCCTATTGTCCCTCCTTTCGCTCTTCATGAAATGCCTGTTTTATGCATTTTGCTTGGTGAAGACTGTTTGATTTTGGATCATCAATCAATAAACATATAATCCGCTCTCATTGTGTTGTCTATTACATGCTTATTATGGGGCGGCAGGGTAGCCTAGTGGTCAGAGCGTTGGACTAGTAACTGAAAGGTTGCAAGTTCAATTCCTCGAGCTGACAAGGTACAAACCCACTGTTCCTAGGCCGTCATTGAAAATAAGAATTTGTTCTTAACTGACTTGCCTGGTAAAATAATAAATAAAACATGCCCTCTTGCCATCCCACTTGCTAGAGGGAGAAATGCTGGGATAACATGCCCAGATAACGGTAAGTTACAAAGTTCATTTTCGGTTCACGTAGCTAGCTATCATGGTACGACGTGAAGACGTTAACCATCTCTATTTGACGGGCATGTGTACAGCAATACTATCCAACGTCAGCTAGCTTGTCTTTACCAGCTAGGTTACTGCTACCTGTTTTGATGGCCAGTTTAGCGTCTCCTACTGCGACGATTCGGGACAGTGTTGCATGACTCAAAAGAGAGTAGTTTGCGAAATTGCCTTGTGGTGAGTAATTGTATCCTCCTAGGATCGTATCCTAGCTGAATCCGATGAAACTAAAAGTCATCACTGCCCCTAGGATTGCATAGCTCCAGTTCCAGCGGTGATGTACTGTCTCTGCCTTCTAGATGGTAGCGGGGTGAACAGGCCGTGGCTCGGGTGGCTGAGGTCCTTGATGATCTAATTGGCCTTCATGTGACACCGGGTGCTGTAGATGTCCTGGAGGGCAGGCAGTGCGCCCCCGGTTGGACTGGATGGACTGCATGCCCCACCCTCTGGAGAGCCCTGCGGTTGTGTGCGGTGCAATTGCTGTACCAGGCGGTGATACAGCCCGACAGGATGCTCTCAATGGTGCATCTGGTGAAGTTTATGAGGGTCTTAGGGGCCAAGCCTAATTTCTTCAGCCTCCTGAGGTTGAAGAGGCGCTGTGTGCCGCCTTCCCCAAGCGGTCTGTGTGAACAGACCATTTCAAGTCAAATTGTATTTGTCACATAAGCCGAAAAAACAACAGGTTTAGACTTTACCATGAAATGTTTACTTTATGAACCCTTTCCCAACAACACAGAGTTAAAAAGGAAGAAAATCATCACAATTTTTTTTTAAACAAATAACAATAAACCCAGCTATATACAAGGAGTACCGGTACGAGTCAATGTGCAGGGGTACGAGGTAGTTATGGTAATATCTAGGGTAGGGGTAAAAGAGACTAGGCAGTCAGGATAATTAATAAAGAGTAGTAGTAGCAGCGTATGTGAAAGTGTGTGTGTTTTGTGTCTGTGTTGTGAGTGTGTCAATATAAGTATATGTGAGTGTGCATAGAGTCAATGATAGTCAGTGAAAAAAAGGGTCAATTAAATTCCAGGTAGCCATTTGATTAACTGTTCAGCAGTCTGCTCTTTTCAAGAGCCTTTTGGTCCCAGACTTGACATTGGGGTTCTGGTACCACTTGCTGTGCAGTAGCAGGGAGAACAGTCTATAGCTTGGGTGGCTCGGGTGTTTGACAATTTTACAGGCCTTCCTCTGGATGGCAGGGAGCTTGGCCCAAGTGATGTCCTGGGCCATCCGCACTACCCTCTGTAGCGCCTTGCGGTCTGATGCCAAGCGGTGATACAGCCAGTCAAGATGCTCTCAATGGTGCAGCTGTAGAACAGTGTGCAGTGCGATGGCGATGGCGATGGCATCGTTCATGGATCTGATATGCGAATTGGGGTCTAGGGGTGTCGGGTAATGTGGAGGTGATATGATCCTTGACTAGCCTCTCAGAGCACTTCATGATGACAGACGTGAGTACTACGGTGCGATAGTCATTTAGTTCAGTTGCCATTCGCTTTCTTGGGTACAGGAACAATGGTGGACATCTTGAAGCAAGTAGGGACAACAGAGTGGGATATGGAGAGGTGGAATATGTGGGTAAACACTCCAGCCAGCTGGTCTGCACATGCTCTGAAGCTTGGGATGCCGTCTGGGCCGGCAGCCTTGCGAGGGTTTACGCGTTGAAACAAGATACTCATGTCGGCCACGGCGACGCCTCAGCTGACTTTGATTTAGGTTTGAGTGACTGTAGTCTCTCTGTCTCTCTCACACTCACACATATCGAGAAATTACCTTTTCTGTGTTCAGTAGCTCACTACAACTCCTCCTGACTGGTCCTATACCTCCTTTCTCTTGATGCTTACAATCCTCCCCGGACTGTCTATATTAGCTTTTATTGATTGACATTTTTGTTTACCGTTATTTAACCAACCAGACAGGTAAAATTGAGAGGAAACACCTTTTCTTTTTAGCCTGATCCCAGATCTGTGTGTGCTCTTGCGAACTCCATTGCTGTCAAGCCAAACATGACACTCAAGCTATTGTCTTTTTCCAATAATGAATCTATCGGAAGTTTTGAACAGGTCATTTATAATATCTTTTAAAGTTGATTGTTTATTCGACACTCATTTCTACAGGTCGGAGCGAGGAGGTGTGTCTTCTGCAGCTCTTTCTCCAATCGGGGTCAGCCTACAACTGCGTCAGCGAGCTTGGAGAGCTGGGACTGGTCGAATTCCGAGACGTGAGTTCTTAACTTTGACATTTTAGTATTGAACATCTATTGTAATGCTGATAATAGACTAATTAGAACGGTAAGCTTACTTGGCTTATAAATGTATAATTAACGTCAATACCGTAGATATCCTATTAAATTACTAGATGGGCTATGCCATCAATCCTCAGAGTTCCAGAATGGGGTGAAAATGGCAGCCATATTGGTCAGGGAGAAATCCAAACCAGTCTAATTGGAATGAATGGCAGTAAATGCGTAGGTGATGCATTTCCTGCTTCTACTTAAGCAGTAAAATAAAAAGTAAGGCATGTAGAATAACATAAATTGTCTAAGTCCTATCATCAACTGAGATCAGCCTTAGCCACGGCTGTGGATTGACTGCATTGTTTGAATGCAGTGTTGGCATATTGGCAGTTTAATTTGGAAAAAAGAATGGAATCATTCCTCTAAGATTGTATGGCTGGCTAGCTAACAAACATACGGCGCAGATAATATTCACATTCATTGTTTTATCTTATTTCAGCACTGGCAAACTATGGTTGACCAGCTCCCTTACCAACATCTTCTCTTCCTCTCCACTCCAGTTGAACCCCCCAATGTCAACTCGTTCCAGAGGAAGTTTGTGAGCGAGGTGCGACGCTGTGAGGAGATGGAGAAGACCTTCAGTGAGTCTCTGACCTCTGACCTTCACACCATACAATCAGAGAGCATTCTCATATGGGATATTAATCAAGCCTCCTCCTCTACATATCCTCACTTCCTATTTGATCATCTGCATCGGATATCCACTTGCTCCCTCATTCCTCTTCCACGCTCCCTTTCTGCACCTCTTCTTTCCCTTCGCCATTCCCTCCATCCGCCCTTCTGTTCATCATCCCTTCACTCATCCATCTCTCCACCCCACCTTTCCTTCTCTTCATCCATCTCTCCCCAGCGTACCTGGAGCAGGAGATCGTTCGGTCCCTGTTCCCCACGCAGGCGGGTCCTCTCCCCACCCCCAACCCCGTGCCCTCTGCCCCCCAGCCCAGAGAACTCATGGCCATCGAGGAGGAGAGCGAGAGGCTGGCCAGGGAGCTATGAGAGGTGAGGAGGGAAGAAAGAGAAGCTAGGAGGGGTGGGGAGAAAATGGGAGAGGAGTGAGGGGGAGAGGTACTGAGAAGGGGAGAGGCACTGTTTTCCTACTTTGAAAATATATCCCTCCTTAAAAACATTCCAGTCGAAACGTTGCAATTGACTCTACGGGACCATATACAACTGGACGCCATGTTATTTGTATTCCTTTCATTGGTTTGGGCTATTCATACTGTTCTGCTGTGCTGCTGTCTGATTGGTCCAGGTGTCCAGGAACAGAGACCGCCTGATGAACCAGCTGATCCAGCTCAGCCAATACAGAGGGGTTCTGATCCAGACACACACCCTCACCGTCTCACAGGTAGGAACGACAGCTCCCAGCGTGGTCTCTAATCACCTTACAGGTATGAACTACAGATCCCAGTATTCTCTCTGCTGCTCTGTGGTTGGCCATTGTTGCACTCACACGCTCTTGGAATTATGAGTTTCCAATGTCTAAAAAACGATTCAAGTCGACCTCTGAAGTTATTTTCAAACGGGATGGGCCAAGTTTCCGAGGAACTCATGAACACAGCAGATGTGGAAAAGTGGTGGTTTCTTCAGCTGAAGCTTTCGTTCCCCTGTCATTCTGATGAAGGACATTGACGACCGAAACATCATGATTTTACCTCGAATTAGATAAATAAAGGATCAAGATTAGAATTTTAAGCGAGAGTTGCACCTATTCCTTCCAAATGTTCTCATGATTTTTGGTTGTACTTAGTCTCTCATTGGTTGAGCGCCTTGTACTCTTCTCACCTCTTGTCAGGCTCATCCTCCCTCTACTCTGGAGACTGCTGCCTTACTGGACAACAGACATCAGGCTGAGGTGACAGACAAATATATCAATCAGTGGAGGCTGGTGGGAGGAGCTATAGGAGGACGGGCTCATTGTAAAGACTGGGATGGAATAGAGGGAAATGCATGAAACATATGGAAACCACGTTTGACTCCGTTCCCCTTTATTCCATTCCAGCCGTAACAATGAGCCCGTCCTTCTATAGCTCCTCCCACCAGCCCAGCCTTCTGACATCAATCGCTTCATTGTCAATGGCCACATCTCAAATATCACACTATTTCCTATACAGTGGTCTGGCTCTGGTCAAAAGTACTGCACTATAAAGGCAACTGGGGGCCGTAGGTTGCCATTTGGGAAGAACACTATCCAATGGACTTCCCCTACTGGCTTGACAAGCAGACTAAATATAGTTTGCGTCCCAAGTGGCATTCTATTCCCTATGGGCCCTGGTCAAAATAAGTACACTATATAGTGAATAGGTTGCCATTTGACGCAACCAGTGTCAAGAAGAGAAAAGATGAAAGATATTTGTTAAAACTTTATTTGTATTGTCCGGAATTTCCATCTGTAGATGCCCTACAGATGGTCATACGATCAATAAACTATCTGTTGATAAGCAACTGCTTTCTAAGGTTAGGGTTAGGTTAAGAATAAGTTTAAGGGTTAAAGTTAGGGTTAGAGTAAGGGTTAAGTTTAGGGTTAGTATAAGGGTTAAGGTTAGAGCTAGGGTTAGTAGATAGTTGGTTGAAATGTTACTGATAGTCAGTAGGCAGATGGACTATCCAAATAAAGTGTTACCAGATATTTTCCCTCACTTGTCTTCTTCCGTCTCCTTCCCAGTTTTGTGGCTGGCGTGGTCCACCCGTGGAAGGTTCCGTCGTTTGAGCGGCTGCTATGGCGAGCGTGCCGCGGTTACATCATCGTCGACTTCAGGGAGATGGAGGAGAGGCTGGAGCTTCCTGAAACGGTAAGAAATGAAAGGGTGACGAAAGAGGGATGAATACAGGAAGTAAGGAATAAAGACGGACGAGCAAAGGAAAGAATGTTGGAGGATCATATCCTTATGTGTGTTCCATTATGGACGTGTTTCCCTTTTAAATCCCACTTCATTACTTCATTCTTTACGACCAATCACAGGGCGAGATGGTCCAGTGGACAGTCTTCCTCATCTCTTTCTGGGGTGAGCAGATTGGACAGAAAGTCAAGAAGAGCTGTGATTGGTTAGTGAGAGCAGATCCAAAGTTTATAAAAATGTTCACTTACATGTTGAATTTATTGTCTAATCGAATGATTCTTGGTCTTCTTTTTTTCTTACCCCTTCTCTATCTCTTTCTTTCTTTCTTTCTTTCTTTCTTTCTTCTTCTGTCCTTCTCTCAGTTTCCACACCCACACCTTTGACTACCCAGAGGGCACGACAGAGAGAGAGAAGATTCTGCACGGGCTGCAGGGAAGGATAGTAGACATCAAAACGGTAAGAAAAGAGAGAGATGGAGAGATGGAGAGGTAATCTCTGTCCATCTCTCTCTAACAGATCATTTTGAGCTGGAACAATCATTCTCTCTCAGTTTTCTGCATCATCGTCAGTCGTAATAAATGTTGGGTGGATATCAGGCTAGGCCTGTTCTATCTTGGGCTCCCGAGTGGCGCAGCGGTCTAAGGCACTGCATCTCAGTGCTAGAGGCGTCACTACAGAACATGGTTCACAACCGGCCGTGATCGGGAGTCCCATAGGGCGGCGCACAATTGGCCCAGCGTCGTCCGGATTAGGGTTTGGCCGGGGTAGGCCGTCATTGTAAATAAGAATTTGTTCTTAACTGACTTGCCTAGTTAAACAAAGGTTCAATTAAATAAATACTCCTATGACACCACCCTGGTTTGTTAACCCCTTCCTCCTCTCCAGGTTTTATTTCAGGTCTCCCAGACAGGAGGTTCTGCCCCAGTGGAAGGTGTTCTATCCATATAATTAGAATGCTTCTCATTCTATTTGTATGGATTCTTATCTATTCTGTGTTTATTAAACCCCTTCCTTCCCTCCATGGTTTCCCTCAGGTCCTCTCCCAGACGGAACATTACCTGCAGCAGTTGTTGTGTCGCTCGGTGGCCGTGCTGCCCCAGTGGAAGGTGCGGGTCCAGAAGTGTAAGGCCGTCCAGGCCGTGCTCAACCTCTGCAGCCCCTCCGTCACTGACAAGTGTCTGATCGCTGAGGCCTGGTGTCCTGTCAGGAAACTGCTACTGCTGCAGAGCGCCCTGATAGAGGGAACGGTGAGAGGAGGGAGGGAGGGGAGGAGATAGAGAAGCTGCCAGTTGCCTATCCCTACTCTCTCTCTCTCTCTTTCTTTTGTAGGCCCTCAGATCAATTTCCCCCCCAAAAAAATGTAAGAACTCAGTCTGGGTCTCAACTTACTGTTGCGAGTTAGAATAGTAGGATACACAAAGGTGCAGTTTCTAAATTTGGTTGTGCGTCAACAGTTTTTCTCTTGTTATTTCAGTCACTGACAGTCACTCAATCAGCCATGTCAAATCATAAATGTTTAGATTGGTAAGTTAGTCTAGCCAGCTATCAAAACGTGTAGTAATTAATCATGGCTGAATACTGACCGGGCACACAGGGCACGTGCCCAGAGGCCTTGACTTCCAGGGGGGCCCCATTGATATCATATTAAGTCATGTCAAAATGTGCCGAATTGCAGGAAAATTGCAAAAATGTATCTCCACCCCATGGCAAAATGGATTGAATTGCAGAAAATTAGCTGTAAAACTACAATTTTGTCATCTGCCCCATGGCAGAATTGCATGAAATAAGTTATAAAATTGCAACATTTTCTCTCCGCCCCATAGCAAAATTTGTAAAATTGCAGAAAACCTGCTTTAAAACACATCATAAGAATGTGGAATCAGATTTTAGTGTTATGATTTCTTTAGGCAATAACAGGAATATCTCGCTCTCTCTCTCCCTCTCCCGCAGAGGAAGAACGACAGTGGTGTGGACTCTATAACCACCTCCCGGACCCCAGCACCCCTCCTCCCACACCAACTCCTTCACAGCCGGCTTCCAGAGCATCGTAGATGCATACGGGGTTGCCAGATACAGAGAGGTCAACCCAGGTACACACACACACACACCAGAAAACTCAACAGTTTGTCTTCATGTAAAATCAGTATTGGAAATGAAAGTGTTTCAACTGGCCCAGCCACACACTGTACCTCATCCAATTGGTCTCTCTCTCTCTCTCTCTCTCTGAGCAGTGTACAACGAGTGTTTCAGTAAAGGCCTCAGCCCCTTCCCCTCGGGATGGCACCTACAACCTATGTTCCAGCACTACAACTGGAGGTAAATGGATACACAGACACACACACACACACACACACACACACACACATTGTCCTCTCCATTCTGTGTCAGTGATGAGACTGAGGGAGAACCAGTATCTTACTCTGGACCCAGACGTGACCCGGAGTGTTCCAGGGACCCTATCCATTTGGCATCGACCCGGTAACTAACTCTAAACTACATCCATCCATCTTTTTTATCTATATCGGTTTTGCCTAATTTTCCCCATTCAACATCTTCATTCCATACTGATTGAGCCGGCACTGGAAACCCCCTTGCAACAGGTATCCAAGCTGTCTCATACGCAGCTTTGGAGTGAGTGGGCTCTGGAAACCCCCTTGCAACAGGTATCCAAGCTGTCTCGTACGCAGCTTTGGAGTGAGTAGGCTCTGGAAACAGTGATGCTACATCAACATTTTACAGGACTGAGTCAAATGAAAACATGGCGTTTACCTTACGCAATTCCATTTCCTTTTATTGTACTGCAATGGCAATTACTAACAGGCATAGGCCTATAACCATACGAATATGTTAGGTACTGTACTGGTTTAAACAAGAAATGAAAAGAGAAACAAACTAAACGTAAAAGAAACATTCTTGTTTTACAGAATACTTGAATTCGACACATTCCAAAACCACGTCTGTTGTGTTCTGTTTTCTGACCTTTGACCTGTAGATCTGGCGGCTGGCCAACAACCACCTGACGTTCCTGAACTCGTACAAGATGAAGATGTCCGTCATCATCGGGGTCGTCCACATGACTTTCGAAGTCTGCCTGTCCTTTTTCAACTACATGTAGGTCTCCACTTCCGGCTCTGACACAAACACTACAACCCTAAAACCAGACCGTAACAAATCATCAGTGATTTGCATATGGTCTACATCTATTGGCACTGGATCTTCTAACCCTGTACTGAATTGAGGTTTGTATTATAATGAACCGTCTCTTTTCCAAGGAGACCTTAGTAACACATCTGATCATAGTCATGTTCTTGGTCTCTCTCACACCCTCCAGTCACTTGAACCAGCTTAGCGGTGTATTCCTGGTACTGATCCCAGAGCTGTTGTTCATGCAGTGTCTGTTTGGCTACCTGGTCTTCATGGTGGTGTTTAAGTGGCTGGCGTTCAGCCCCCAGGACTCAGACCGGGCCCCCAGCATCCTCATACACTTCATAGATATGTTCCTGTTCACTGAGAACGAGGATAATCCGCCCCTCTACTGCGGACAGGTGAGGAGCACAGACATGCACGCACACACATGATTGTGGATTGGTTGAGTGTACCTATCCTGTCCACCTAGCTGCATTGAGCTCTAGCAATGGACAACTGGATATAAATGTCTGTTTCTCTTCTATCCCACCCTCTCCCCTCCATCATAGTCCAGAGGGTCCTGGTGGTGGTAGCTCTGGCGTCAGTGCCTGTCCTGTTACTAGGGAAACCACTCTCTACTACAACCACAGGAGAAGAGCCAACACAAGAGGGGTAAGGGTGTGAGTGTGACAGAGAGAGAGAAAGAAAGACTGAAAGAGACAGGGATTGGAAGTGAATAACTACATTTTTGCTTGTAAGCGAAGGAGTCCGACAGCGTTTGTAACATATGCCAACAGTTAAGTCTGTGTGTGATTGAGACATGAAGTCTGTTTACCCTACTGAGTCATCGGTTCTAGACCTCAGCCCACTGATTGTAAGTAATAGATGCCACATGTCGTGTGTGCGCGACAGGGAGAAGAGCGCCCCCTTGTGACGGACACCAGCTCCATCAACGCACTACAAGGAGACCTGGAGGAAGGAGGAACCAGAGAGGAGGTGAGGGGGGGGGGTAGAAAGTAGGAGGGTTCATTTGAGGAAACTGAGTCTTGTTAATTAATGTAAACCGTACCAAAAGGTTTTTCAACTGAAAATGTAAATGGGTGTTTATTATTGGACAAGGTAGTCCCTCCAGGTTTCGGTCGGTTTTATTTTTTTTGGTGTCTAGTGAATATGGACCAGGTAAGGACTAAGTGTTGATTTGGGATTCTGGTTTTAACCCTTTTTCTCTTCCCCTGCAGGACTTTGATACAGCGGATGTGTTCATGCACCAGGCCATCCACACTATAGAGTACGGTCTGGGCTGCATCTCCAACACAGCTTCCTATCTACGACTGTGGGCCCTCAGCCTCGCACATGCACGTGAGTCACACACACACACACACACGTCACTGGCACATTGTCACACACACCCAAATATCTAACACGCACACTGTCATAACACACACGCATAAACTTAAATCTAAGTCTCCTACTTTATCTATACACGTCTCAATTGTTTTTCAAATCCATCCTTCATGGCACTGATCTGAAAGAACTGACCAGGTGAAAGCTAGCCTAATGATGAAAGGGGGATACCTAGTCAGTTGTCCAACTGAATGCATTCAACTGAAATGTGTCTTCTGCATTTAACCCAACCCCTCTGAATCAGAGGAGCGGGGGGGGGGCTGCCTTAATCGAGCTTCCATCACATGGCTTTCTTTCACCTGTCAAGTATTTTCAAATCAGAAGAGATGAAGGGCGGGAGACGAGAAGACTGCCTATCACCTTTAAGCAATCGAAAGAAGAGCCCACATTCTATTCCCAAGTTGACTCCAAATGTGAACGATGCCAACGTAACACTGCAGCTCACGGACATACAGAATGTTCTGGTTTTGTCCAAAACCAAAAGGCTATCGGGATGCTATTTTGAATGCAATATCCAATATAACATAAGTACATATAACTACTTACCCACTGGTAGCTATAACTCCTGACCCACTAATACAGTGCCTTTGGAAAGTATTCAGACCCCTTGACTTTTTCCACATTTTGTTACGTTACAGCCTTATTCAATCTACACACAATACCCCATAATGACAAAGCAAAAACAGTTTTTTGGATAAAAACCCCCCCTGAAATATCACATTTACATAAGTATTCAGACCCTATACTCAGTACTTCAAGCTTGGCACACCTATATTTGGGGAGTATTTGATGCTGCCACCACCATGCTTCACCGTAGGGATGGTGCCAGGTTTCCTCCAGACAGGACACTTGGCATTCAGGCCAAGGAGTTCAATCTTGATTTCATCAGACCAGAGAATCTTATTAGTCTTTAGGTGCCTTTTGGCAAACTCCAAGCGGGCTATCATGTGCCTTTTACTGAGGAGTGGCTTCCGTCTGGCCACTCTACCATAAAAGGCCTGATTGGTAGAGTGCTGCAGAGATGGTTGTCCTTCTGGAAGGTTCTCCCATCTCCACAGATGAACTCTAGAGCTCACCTCCCTGACCAAGGCCCCGATTGCTCAGTTTGGCTGGGCGGCCAGCTCTAGGAAGAGTCTTGGTGGTTCCAAACATCTTCCATTTAAGAATGATGTAGGCCACTTTCTTCTTGGGGACCTTCAATGCTGCAGAAATATTTTAGTACCCTTCCCCAAATCTGTGCCTCGACACTATCCTGTCTTGGCTCACTATGGAAAATTCCTTCGACCTTATGGCTTGGTTTTTGCTCTGACATGCACTGTCAACTATGGGACCTTATATAGACAGGTGTGTGCCTTTCCAAATCATGTCCGATCAATTGAATTTACCACAGGGGAACTCCAAGTTGTAGAAACATCTTAAGGATGATCAATGGAAACAGGATGGACCGGAGCTCAATTTCAAATCTCATAGCAAAGGGGTGAAATACTTGTGTAAATAAGGTCGTTTTTTTCCCCCATACATTTTTGTGTTAGGATTTTTATTTATTTAATCCATTTTAGAATAAGGATATAACGTAACAAAATATGGAAAAAGTCAAGGGCTCCAAACTTTTGACTGGTACTGTACGTACACACACACACACACACACACACTACTGTTCAAAAGTTAGGGGTCACTTAGAAAAGAAAAGCAATTTGTCCATTAAAATATCAAATTGATCAGAAATACAGTGTAGACATTGTTAATGTTGTAAATGACTATTGTAGCTGGAAACGGCAGATTTTTTATGGAATATCTACATAGGTGTTGAGGCCCATTATCAGCAACCATCACTCCTGTGTTCCAATGGCACGTTGTGTTAGCTAATCCAAGTTTATAATTTTAAAAGCCTAATTGATCATTAGAAAACCCTTTTGCAATTATGTTAGCACAGCTGAAAACTGTTGTTCTAATTAAAGAAGCAATAAAAAAAACTGGCCTTCTTTAGACTAGTTGAGTATCGGAGCATCAGCATTTGTGGGTTCGATTACAGCCTCAAAATGGCCAGAAACAAATAACTTTCTTCTAAAACTCGTCAGTCTATTCTTGTTCTGAGAAATGAAGGCTATTCCATGTGAGAAATTGGCAGGAAACTGAAGATCTCGTACAACGCTGTGTACTACTCCCTTCACTGAACAGCACAAACTGGCTCTAACCAGAATAGAAAGAGTGGGAGGCCCCGGTGCACAACTGAGCAAGAGGACAAGTACATTAGTGTGTCTAGTTTGAGAAACAGTCGCCTCAGAAGTCCTCAACTGGCAACTTCATTAAATAGTACCCGCAAAACACCAGCCTCAACAGTGAAGAGGCGACTCCGGGATGCTGGCCTTCTAGGCAGAGTTGCAAAGAAAAATCCATATCTCAGACTGGCCAATAAAAAGAAAAGATTAAACTTGGATTAACAAACAACGTGCCATTGGAACACAGGAGTGATGGTTGCTGATAATGGGCCTCTCAACGCCTATGTAGATATTCCATAAAAAAATCTGCCGTTTCCAGCTACAATAGTAATTTACAACATTAACAATGTTGAGAGCCATATGTATTTGTATGGTCTTTGCTAAATGCAAATGTGACAGCCTACTAATGGTGCTTTCAAGACAACTGGGGAAAAAAAAAACGAGGTCAAATCATGACGTCAGTGATCTTCAGGTCGGAGCTCTAGAAAGATGAGAGTTTCCGAGTTTGATGACCGTTCAAAGTGATTTTCCCCAGTCGGAGCTAGTTTTTCCTCAGTTACCAGTTGTCTTGAACACGGCATAATACCAGTTGTGTGTGTTGCAGAGCTGTCGGAGGTGCTATGGGTGATGGTGATGCGTATCAGCCTGTCGTGGCAGGGCTACGTGGGATCTGTAGTTCTAGCCGTCATCTTTTCCTTCTTCGCCACACTCTGTCTCCATCCTGCTCGTCATGGAGGGGCTGTCCGCCTTCCTGCACGCGCTCAGATTCCACTGGTGAGTCAAACACACCAACACCCTGCTGCCCCTCAATGTTTTCCATCTCTCACCCCCACAAACAACCAGTTGATTTGTATCCCACGCACACACAGCACACATGGGGATGTGTGAAACTCCTCCGCCTGAAGTGTCGCAGAATTGTGAACGCGTCGGTGGCACGGACTGGTAAGACACTTCGGGAGGGCAGTCACATGTGCTAGCAAAGCAGAGGTCCTTGGTTCGAGCCGCAGCGCGAGTCATGTCAGGAGGAAGTGGTAGTCGCTGAATAAGCAGCGTGACGTCCTTCACGCACACCATTCTCCATCCCTAATATTCCTATTTTCTTTCTTCCCAGGGTGGAGTTCCAGAATAAGTTCTACAGTGGAACGGGATACAAGCTCAACCCTTTCTCCTTCTCCTCCATCCTGAACCCTCTATAGGCTTTCAACACAGGACATTGTTAGAGGAATTGCAGTACCTACACAGATATAGCCCAATATAAGCTACCATTGTTTTATATACCGCTTTTAACACAGGACGCTATGTTACAGAGGAAATACTGAGATGTAGGGTGTCTGGGATGGCAACCTATTCCTTATATAGTGCACTACATTTGACAAGAGCCCTATCGACCCTGGTCAAAGGTAGTGCACTATATAGGTTTTAGGGTTCCATTTGATGCATCCATAGCCTAATAAGCGATTGTTTGATACAAAAAATATGCTGACTTGAATTTTTATCTTGCATATGGTATCCTTCTTAAAAAGGAGAGGAACTTGTGTATATAGTTAGCGTTTAGTTGTTTTGCTCAGGAAGCGGTTTGACTTGCAGTTTCTCTTGAATGATGAGCCTACAACAAAGATGGCTACGGTAGGAGTGCACTACGTTTCCCAGGGACCACTGGGGAACCATTTTGCACATGGGAGCTTTCTATGCTATTACCACTTATAAATGAATGCCATTAAATAATTGTTTTATAATCCCTAAAAGCTTGTGGATTGTCTCTACTTTACTGAAAATCCACTACAATGTTGAGTTGAACACTGCAGCCACATACATGATAGTTTACAGTACCAGTCAAGGGTTTCTTTATTTTTTACTATTTTCTACGTTGTAGAATAGTGAAGACATCAAAACTATTAAATCATGTAGTAACCAAAAAGTGTTAAATCAAAATATTTTATATTAGAGTTTCTTCAAAGTAGCCACCCTTTGCCTTTATAACAGCTCTGCACACTCTTGGCATTCTCTCAACCAGCTTCATGAGGTAGTTACCTGGAATCCATTTCAATTAACATGTGTGCCTTGTTAAAAGTTAATTGGTGTGATTTCTTTCCTTAATGCGTTTGAGCCAATCAGTTGTGTTGTGACAAGGTAGGGGTGGTATATTATGGCAAGAACAGCTCAAATAAGCAAAGAGAAATGACAGTCCATCATTACTTTGAGACATGAAGGTCAGTCAATACAGAACATTTCAAAAACTTTGAAAGTTTCTTCAAATGCAGTTGCAAAAACCTTCAAGCGCTATGATGAAACTGGCTGTCATGAGGACCACCACAGGAATGGAAGACCCAGAGTTACCTCTGCTGCAGAGGATAAGTTCATTAGAGTTACCAGCCTCAGAAATTGCAACCCAAATAAATGCTTCACAGAGTTCAAGTAACAGACACATCTCAACATCAACTGTTCAGAGGAGACTGCGTGAATCAGGCCTTCATGGTCAAATTGCTGCAAAGAAATCACTACTAAAAGGACCAATATGAAGACTTGCTTGGGCCAAAAAACACAATGGACAATAGAGCGGAGGAAATAACAGCATCCCATCTGGTTTGCGCTTTGTGGGACTGTAATTTGTTTTTCAACAGGACAATGACCCAACACACCTCCAGACTGAGTAAGGGCTATTTGAGAGTGATGGAGTGCTGCATCAGATGACATGGCCTCCACAATCACGCGACCTCAACCCAATTGAGATGATTTAGGATGAGTTGGACCGCAGAGTGAAGGAAAAGCACCCAATAAGTGCTCAGCATATGTGGGAACTCCTTCAAGACTTTTGGAAAAGCTGTCATCAAGGGTGGCTACTTTGAATCTAAAAATCTATTTAACACTTTTTTTGGTTACTACATGATTCCATGTGTGTTACTTCATAGTTTTGATATCTTCACTATTATTATACAATGTAGAAAATAGTAAAAATAAAGAAAAACCCTTGAATGAGTGGGTGTGTCCAAACTTGACTGGTACTGTGTGGCAACTGACCTCAATTTTATTTAAATCAAGACGTGCGCGCACACTACTCATTGAAGATTTCTCTTGTTTTATTTATCTTTTTTTCTTGTAAAAACCACAAATGAACAACAAAATAATTTCTGCAAAACACCTCAGAAAATAATGATATAATTGATTGCAATGCTAGAGGCATGTTCCAGTCCCATTGAGCAACTGCAGTAGGGCAGCCAACACAATTCACCAAGATCAAGCCTGCGTCCCAAATGGTATCCTATTCTCTATATAGTGCACTACTCAAAAGTAGTGCACTATATTGGGACTAGGGTGACATTTGGGACGCATCCCAAGAGCCCTCCGGTTCAACACTAACAATAACATTACGGGGGACAGAGACAGGGATGAACAAAACTTTACACCTGTAAAAAGACTGACAAAGGAGAGACATGAAAACGACAGGAGGAAAATATTCTGTCAAATGAGGCAATTCAAAGACTCTACAACGTTAAGACCTGTAGTGGCTGGTAGCGAGAAAGGGAGTCAAGTAAAACTGAAGAGACTATGTATTCATCCCAAATAGCACCCTATTCCCTATATAGTGTACTACTTTTGACTAGGGCTCAGGGTACCATTTGGGACGCAACTAATGAGAGATACAGTACGGTTTTCAACAAAACTCACGGCCTGTTCGCATTTAATCATCCCCTCTGTGCTTCAGAGTACCGACGGCTCGGTTTTCCAAGTAGTCCACGGAAGTGTTGGAAAGTTCGGCATAGAGTCTGGACCTAGTGGGACACACCAGTCATGTCCGAGTCTTCTCCAGTCCCCTTCCCTCTCAACCCCCTCTGAAATCTAAACCACTCTAGTTCATCTCCACAGCTTTGTGAGACCACGTCGTACAAACACCCACATTCAATCCATAGGGTTGCCATTTTCAGCCATGTAGTGTGAACAACACTAACAAGTGTCTCTGTGCTATTCATAATTCCTAACCAGCCTAATAAACACGATGATGCAACAGCACATTCTACCCTCTCCTTACACCATCCTCCCCCTCTCCATCCCTCCCCCTCTCCATGTCTTCCTTCTATCATCTTAAGTGGAGTGTAAACGTCTTTTCATAGTTTTTTGCTCGCCCTCCTTTTTTCTGGAGCTTGTTCTCCGTTTCGGGGGAAGGGTGTTTGCTGCTCCCCCTCTCTCCCCCCTGCCTGGCTGGTGTGGGGTCTCTGTGCCCCTACGAACGATGGGGGGGTTCGGTTTTACGATATCCTCTGGATGAGTTTCTCCTCGGTCATACAGAACAGGACGCAGTGAGAGAGGTCCGAGATGAAGCCCTCGCAGCCCCGCCGCGTCACACCTTTGCAGCCCCGCAGGTCTAGCAGCGCCAGGCCAGACGCCCTCTTCAGGTACGCCAGACAGCCGTCCGTCAGCTTGTTACAGCCTGGGGGAGGAGGGGGAGGAGGGCTTAGACAGAGGTAGAGGAGGTGTACAACCTGTATGAAGGAAATTAGTGTGTGTGTGTGTGTGTGTGTGTGTACCTCCAAGGTTAATCTCTACTCATTTCATGGGTGTCTGTGTGTGTATGCGTGCGCCAACCTGCGAGGTTAATCTCCGTGAGTGTGTTGCGTGTGTGTGTGCCGGCGGCGGTAAGCAGGCAGACGGACTGGTCAGTGAGGTCTCTGCAGTGGGCCAGGTCCAGCCTCTCTAGCAGGGGCATGTGACGGAGAATCAGCCTCAGGGTGGAGTCACTGATGTCCAGGCCAGCTAGACGCAGCGCCACACAGCCACGCAGGCGAGACCGACTGTCACAGCCTGCAGGGAGAGAGGGGTTAGAGACGTACAGTACTGTAACACACACACACACACACACACACAACCATTCAATACAAATACTTACCAAGCCAACCACCTAAAACACTAGAAACATTTATCATAGCGGAGGTGAGGCAGCTAGATAATTCCCCAAAGAAACCACTACAGTCAAAAACTGTCTGGTTCGACTGTAAACTCTCCTTCCAGACTCATTAAGCATCTCCAATCCAAAATTAAATCTAGAATCGGCTTCCTATTTCGCAACAAAGCATCCTTCACTCATGCTGCTAAACATACCCTCGTAAAACTGACCATCCTACCGATCCTTGACTTCGGCGATGTCATTTACAAAATAGCCTCCAACACTCTACTCAGCGAATTGGATGCAGTCTATCACAGTGCCATTCGTTCTGTCACCAAAGCCCCGTATACTACCCACCACTGCGACCTGTACGCTCGTTGGCTGGTCCTCGCTACATATTCGCCGGCAAACCCACAGGCTCCTGGTCATCTATAAGTCTTTGCTAGGTAAAGCCCCACCTTTGCTCACTGGTCACCATAGCAACACCCACCCGTAGCACATGCTCCAGGAGGTATATTTCACTGGTCATCCCCAAAGCCAATTCCTCCTTTGGCCACCTTTCCTTCCAGTTCTCTGCTGCCAATGACTCGAATGAATTGCAAAAATCTTGGAAACTAATATCTCCCTCTCTAACTTTAAGCATCAGCTGTCAGAGCAGCTTACCGATCGCTGCAGCTGTACACAGCCCATCTGTAAATAGCCCATCCAACCAACTACCTACCTCATCCATGTTATTTATATATTTCTTTGCATCTTTTGCACCCCAGTATCTCTACTTGCACATTCATCTTCTGCACATTATCACTCCAGTGTTTATTTGTGAAATTGTAATTATTTCACCACTACGGCCTATTGCCTTACCTCCCTAATCTTACTTCATTTGCACACACTGCATATAGATTTTTCTATTGTGTTATTGACTATGTTTGTTTATTCCATGTGTAACTGTTGTTTTTGTCGCACTGCTTTGCTTGATCTTGGTCAGGTCGCAGTTGTAAATGGGAACTTGTCCTCAACTAGTCTACCTGGTTAAATAAAAGGTGAAATAAATAAATAAATAAATAAGAACACATGCCCACAAACCAGTGGCCTGCTGCAGTTATAACAGCCTGTAGGAAAAAGAGAGAGAGATTTAACTCCTTACACCCCTAACACCTCAATTAGTATGGACTAGTGACCTGGTGGTGTGACCAGGTCCCTGATCTGGGTGTCTTTGACCCCCTCTGCCCAGCGCAGGTCCAGGGTACGGAGGCCCGGCAGGCTGGGGGTGGACAGGGCTGACATGGACGACCAGGAGCAACCTGCTATCATCAACTCCTTCAGACCTGAGGAGGGAGGATGGAGAAGGTTTTAATTCATCTTGCAATGTTCAGGTGTGTGTGTGTAGCAGACAAGCAGCAGGGTTGAGGTGTGTGTGTGTGTGTGTATGTCCTACCTGGCAGGCGGTGTATGAGCAGGGTGATCTGTTTCTTGGACACGGGGGTCCAGGAGAGGTCCAGGGAGGTGGGTTGGCGTTTGATGATGCCCTGCAGGGCCTGGGAGGAGAGCGAGGGACACCGCGATACATCCACAACACTCCACAGACGCTTGTCACAACTCCTACAGAGAGGAGAGGGAGGGAGAGGGCAGAAAAGGAGAGCGGGAAGCCAGCAGGGGGGGTTAAGAAATGAGGATCTGGACACAGTCCTGTTAGATAAAGGATGTTTCCTGTTTCTGGTTCAACAAAGCGTAAGTATTTTTCCCCCATCCATAAAAATGACATCACTGTCTCATCCTCTGGTGTAAAAAGCATGCTTTATGGAGAAGCCCCATAGGAAGTGTCCTTTAGTCCACAGATTACAGTCATGCAACTTTATTGGATGGAAAATCCTAAAAGTGCGTTGAGGCAGAAACAGGAAATAAACTCATTGATCTATAGAAACAATAAAGTAGGGCTGGTAATTGCCATTTTGCTCTCTGCAGAGACACAGAGCCATGAAGAAAACGAGTTTTGATCAGTCATGGAATTAAGTGCTGAAAACAAAATTTGTGCCGTACTTTTAAAAAAAGACGGAGAACAAGCTATGAGGGAAAAACGAGCACAAAAATAATATTGCGATATTGTTACTACGATATATCGGCAAAAATAATATCCCAATATGCAACTGTATAGGTTGTTTCCCCCAATCACTAAAACAAGCCATGCTAATGGCTGTGAACTCTAATAACAGACAACGGTGTGACTCACCATTTGTACCAGGCCTTGCAGACAGTCATACAGCGAGCCAGCTCGGCTCTGCTCAGGTAGCGGAGCACCGCCACCCACACCTCCTTCTCCCCTCCCTTCTCATTTCCTACATCCTTGAAGGAGGGCAGCGACAGCAGCGAGGAAGGAGAGTGGGAGGAGTGGGGAGGAGGGGTGGGGGAGGCCGAGGAGTCTGAGGAAGGAGAGGCAGTGTCCCGCTCCCTGTCTGCGGTGTCGCCGTGGGGATTGTTGATACGGTGACGAGGCGGCCGGCCGACTGGGTTCTTGGCGGGCTGGGCCAGGCCATTACCAGCGGCGACCGTGCCGTTTTTGTGCCGCGTCTTCCCGAGGGTTTTATGCTGGACGTAACCTGGACCACTGCCGTGGGTTCTGGGAGACATGGCGGCCTCCAGCTTGGGCACGATGGAGCCGGGGTGGCGTTTAGCCCTGGGGGGGCGCTGTAGGGTCACTGTCAGGTACGAGCCGTTTAGGAAGTCGTCGTTAAGGTCCGACACCAGGAGGACGGGAGGCTCTGGTTCGGAGTCTGACTGGTTCTCGTCGTCTTCCTCATCCTCGTCTTCATCGTCCACGTCCTCATCCTCCCCCTCCAGGTCCCGGGCCGAGCTGTCTTCCTCATCGTCTTCATCGTCATCTTCCTCGTCGTCCGTTCTCCTCCGCCTGCGGCGTTGCCTATGGTCTTTATGCTGGTGGTGATGCGGATCTTCCTCGCTGTCGTCATCGTCATCGTCGTCATCATCGTTGTCGTCTTCCTCTGACTCGTCCCTGCGTCTCTGCATCCTGCTGCCTCCCCGGAGGCGTACTCTCCCGCCTCTCTCCCTGCGCCCCCCCTCGCTGTCCCCTCGCCCCAGCCCCCCTCTGCCACGCCTCATCTTCAGGGAGGAGTGAGGGGCCAGCCCGCTCCCACGGCCTGCCCCTCTGTGGGAGGAGCCTCTCCAAATGCCTCGCCTCCCAGTCCCGTAGCCTCTCCGAGAGGCGGAGCCACTGCCGCGAGGGCGTGGCCCGGACATCTTCCGTCCCGCGCCGCCACCTCCGCCCCTGGAGCCTTCATCATCATCATCGTAGTCATCGTCGTCATCGTCGTCATCGCTGCCCGAGTCATCGTCGTCGTCTCTGCTGTGACCACGGCGACGGTATATTTTGGCGATGCGGCCATCGAGATACGAAGAAGACTTGCGTTTCTGGAAGGAGAGGAGGAAAGGAAAGGAGAGATGGAGCGAAGTATCCGTTAGGGTAAGGATGAAAAACTGTCTTCGGTTTAATTGAATACATTTTGATTGGCTGGCATACTTACCGCGTGTAACATTTTATTCTTGTCCCCTTTCACCTGAAATCACAAAAAGAAAAACATGAATGCAACAGAAAGTCTCCGTTGACATAATGCCTGCTGCACTGTGACAGACACACAAGCACATTCACATCACAAGCCACCGTCTCTCTCACTCAACCTGCATGCATTGGGCTTTTGTTCAGGCTACAAGGACTTTCTGCTCCACAAATACGGTCTCATATCAAATAGTTGAAAACCTCTAACTTCTTAGGGAGCAGCGCACGAGGTGACTGTTTTGGAGAGCCTGGCGTGCCCATGGTAAAATGCCTCCAATTCAGGCCCAGAAAATAGGATATGCACATATTTAGTACCATTTGGATAGGAAACACTCTGAATTTTCTAAAAGTGTTAACCATTTGTCTGTGAGTAAAACAGAACGGATATGGCAGGCGAAACCCAGAGGAATTTCTGTCCTGGAAAAAGTGGTAGTGACAGAGTGCCTCATTTGGAACCCCTCCCTTATGAAAATGCCCATATAAGGGCATATGAATGCAGTACCTATCGCTTCCTCTGGATGTCAACAGTCTCGAGAAAGTGTTCTGATTCTGTTTAGCTGCTTTTAGATTGTAGAAGAAGACGAATAAGGAAGTGTCCACACAGATGTCAATACAAGTAAATGCGCGCTCCCGGCTGGCGCGTTTTGGTTTTTTCCTTTATCGCCCAGTTTATATTCCGGTTGAAATATTATACAACATATACATTAGTGTTCCTAAGGATACATTTAAAATGATGTTTGATTCTTCTTGGACAAGTTTATAGGTATAAGTTAAACGAGTTCTCTTCACGTTTCAATGGAGGAGTCGACGCTGTATTTTCTGATTATAACGCGCCAACCAAACGGAGATTTATGGATATAATACATTACTTTTTCTAACAAAAGAACCATGGATTGTCTTCGTTGGACACTTGGGAAGCCCTCAGCAGAAGTTCTTCAAAAGGTAATTGATTTGTTTTCGCTGTGAAATGTGTTTTCTGTGAACCGTGGAGGCTTATGAATTTATGGTAATGGCAAAAATGTGTTAGGTGCTACCCTCAAACAACCAAATGTGGTGCTTTCGCCGTAAAGCCTTTTTGAAATCTGACAACGCTGTGATATTGCCAAGAAGCAGAGCTTTTGATGACTATGAAGCACTTGTATATTGATGAATGTTTAATAATTCAACTTTAGGATTTTGAATTTGGCGCCTTGCATTTCACCGGGTAGTGTCGGGAGTGCTAGCGCCCCACTGCTCCTTAAGAGGTTAAACAGCTTGGAAAAGTCCAGAAAATTATGTCATGGCTTTAGAAGCTTCTGAAAGGCTAATTGACATCATTTGAGGATGCATTTCAAGGCCTACCTTCAAACTCCGTGCCTCTTTGCTTGACATTAATCTCTCCAGAGTCTCTCACTGTTGCCGCCTGCTATAGACCCCCCTCAGCTCCCAGCTGTGCCCTGGACTCCATATGTGAATTGATTGCCCCCCCATCTATCTTCAGAGTTCGTTCTGTTAGGTGACCTAAACTGGGATATGCTTAACACCCCGGCAGTCCTACAATCTAAGCTAGATGCCCTCAATCTCACACAAATCATCAAGGAACCCACCAGGTACAATCCTAAATCTGTAAACATGGGCACCCTCATAGACATTATCCTGACCAACTTGCCCTCCAAATACACCTCTGCTGTTTTCAATCAGGATCTCAGCGACCACTGCCTCATTGCCTGCATCCGCTATGGGCCCGCGGTCAAACGACCACCCCTCATCGCTAGCGCCCCACCACTCCGTAAGAAGTTAACATACTTTCCTTGAGTTTGCCTGGCGTGCCAGATGTGCAGGATTTACTTCAAACTCAGGTCTGATATCAACCCTAAAGCAAAGGGTTCTGCATTCGCCCAGTATTTGTGGAGCCCAAAGCACCACGTCTCCCCCAGCCCCTCCCCTCATCAGTCAGAGCAGCGATAGGCGCGTGATGATGATGTAACGGGCGGGGGAAGGACGGTGGCGGCGGTAGGCCTCTCACCCTCTTCCTGCGCCCGCTTGCCCATCTCCCCGCCCGCTTGAGGCCGCGCTGCTGTGGTAGTAGCTGACCAGGGGAGGGAAGGGGCGCCTCTGAGGACCAGGAGGAGGAGGAGGGGGGGGGGTTGGGAACCAGCCCTGGGTGTAGCAGTATCGCCCTGCCCCAGCCCTCGTCCCCCAACCCAGGAGCAGAGCCTGGCTCCATGGAGACCCCTAGAGGCCCCTGGGAGGAGGAGACGGCTGTGGGGGAGAGGGGGCTCGCCCCAGCGCCGAGGCCAACGGACGCCCCGCTGTCGTCATCATCGGTACCCGAAGACTGACACACAGGGAGAGAGTCACGGCCGTTAGCTAGCCGGGACACAGTGTGTGTGTGTGTGTAGATAAAGGAGGAGGGTCTACCTCAGTGTCGGTGATTCCCAGAACACATTTGGGACACTCCCAGCAGCTGGGCAGATCAGTATTCACCACACCCTCCCCTGTTACCTAGAGAGACAGAGAGGTGGAGGGAGAGCGAGAGCGAGACAGAGAGGTGGAGGGAGAGCGAGATGAAGGGAGAAAAGGATGGTCAGAGGTGTAGAGCATTTTGTTTGAGAACAAAAGGAAAGAGGTAGTAGAGTTTAACATCCATCTGTACTGAAGTCAGACAAAAAAAAAAAAAGTGATTGTGTGTGTGGTCATGTGTGTTTTAATGCTGATTTGATTGCGAGGGCTCTGGTGAGTAAGACGTACTGATTACATTTGGCAAATGAACCTGAAACTTGAAGGTAGGGAATAGTTTGAGGAGAGTGTCGGGGGTTACCTTGAGGCAGGCGGGGTGAGCTATCTGGGCACAGTTGGAACACTCCATGAGGGTGAGGGCGAAGACTGGCCCCTCTCCTCCCTCCTGGTTCCCCTCTCCACAGAGCTCACACACCACTGACAGGGGCAGACCCGGCTGGGGGAGAGAGAAAGAGAGGAGATCATACACAGAGACTAGCATATTCTGTCAGAATGACTCAAACACACAGTATACTAGCTGGGGAAAAGAGAAAGAGTAAGGCCACAGGCATCAAAGCCAAGCAGTAAGTGACACACACAGCTAGCAGAGGGAGACGGTGACAATTCTACTGTACGAATGAGACAGCTCACACACACACCCAATACCCCCCCCCTCGCTTTCTCTCACCGCCAGACACTGTCGGAGCACGCAGGTCTGTTTGAGTTTCCCCGGCCCGCCGAACTTCTTCATATCCCTGCAGAAGTTACAGTCCCCGCACTCCGTCCTGACGCACGCCTCGCAGCGCTTACACCGCACACGCCGTCGCCGTAGCACGGACATGGAGGAGGCGGGCTTCTGGGGTCGCGGGGTCACCACCGTGGCAGACAGCTTGGGACGAGCCACCGGGGGAGGAGGGGGAGGCGGCTGGTACCACGACGGCTGGAAGAATGGGGGGGGATGAGAATGAATGGGATAAAGGTAAATTCAAAGTTTTGGGGGGGGGGCGAAGGCAGGCAACAGTCCAGCACTAGGCTTAATCTGTGTGGAAAAGCATCCCTCTGTGGATTAAACGACCCTTCGATTTGAGAGTCAGATAAGTACATGGATTTTAAGTGTTTGAGGTGTGGAGAAGTCTACGGACGTGGCATGATTCGCACTTAGCTTCTGACAATGTACAGTCAGCGTGTGTTAACCCTTCATCCTTGTGGGTATAGGCCTATATGGACAGGGCTACATTGAAATGGTTCTTACAGAAGAACGGTAGCAACAGTTCTTGGTTATGGAAATTAGGGAAAAATTATTTCACCAAAGTTGAGGACAACAGTTCACCTGACACAAGACTGAATCCAAACATTAAACTTGATTTCATGTGCATTTTACATTTACTGAAATCTGGATACTTTCAGTAACATTATAAAAAAAAAATATTCATTTCATTACAATGCACTTTTATGTGAAGAGTCTTCAACTATAAAAAGGTCCTTTTTGAGCTCTCCTGGGTTGTGACATCAAAACCCATCTGGAGCTGTGAGGCGGAGAACCTGAGCTCCGACGTCAGGTACATCATGTTACCGTACAGCCGCTGGGGTCCCAATTAAGGCGCTTATCGGTGGCCAGACCTGCCAATCTGAACCCGTATACGGCTACGAGTGTTAAACCGTTACTATGAGCATGTGACTGAATGTGGCGCGTGTCCTTCTCACCCTAGTGGGCCACTTGACGATGGGTTTTCCAGTGTAGGACAGTTTGGGGAGGTCATTAGCATGCGCCTTCAGCAGGGCCTTAGAGAGGGCAAGAGAAGGTTAATGCGTGAAGAATAACAGACACACATCCTTTATAATACGCGCCATTCAGCAGATGCTTTAATCTAGAGTGACTTATAGTCAGTCACACGTAAATCCATTTTGATATTAGGATATGTAACTCTGTCAGACACCCCCTCCACCCACATAGCCCTCACCCTGATGTCGTGCAACAGTGCGGGAGCATTGTGTATGCCTGCCGGGACACAGTTCTTCTGTGAGGGCAGCGACTCCAGCTTCCCCAGCAGGTTCCACAGCCCCTCCAGCTCAAAGGGCGTCAGGTGAACCTTCACCCCAGGCTTAGAGCCCCGCGTCGGGGGAGACTCCTCTTCATCCTCCTTCTGGGTGTGGCCGTTGACTGACTCACAGGTGGAGGGGTCTCTCGTAAGACCTGGAGGGAGGGATGGACGGAGAGATTAAGAGGTGGAGCTGGAAAGAAGACACTTCACAGAGCACTTCAAGGTTTGTAGTCTAACATGTAACACTGAGAACGCACGCCTCAAGTTATAGATCTTGTGTGTTGTCATTCAAACATAATCACCTAATATAGAGTAATGATGGTTAGAAAAGTGTTGAGAGAGGGATGGGGTGAGAGAGAGCGAACAGAGAAACAGAGAGAGAAGCAGAGAGAGGGTAGTGTTGGCACTGACCGATGCCCAGGGAGTGTTTCTGGAAGTCAGGCGTGAGGTAGGAGGTGTTGGTCAGACTGAAGAGGTATCTCTCCAACACGTACCAACACATCTCATAGTAGAACGGGTAACGGAACTTAGCTGGTACCTGCAGACACCAAGTTCAACTTTCAATGTATTACTAACTTCCAGTACACACATTGGAACTTCTATTCTACGAGTGCTCAGGAATGAAAAGATGCAGTACATTTAGGAGAGAGAGATGAGAGAGAGAGAGAGAGAGAGAGAGTGTGTGTGTCCCACCCGTGTCCTGTCCTCGATGCTGTAGATGTTGAGTTGCATGGGGATGTTGAAGCTGTGGAGGAAGTTTCCCCCAAACACCAGGGTGTCCACTGGAGTGTAGACCGCATGGATCCAACCTGACAGGACACAAACAAAGATAAACATTAGAAAACAGTAACACAAGGTTGAAGTTTAAACGGTTAAATACCTGTATGTGCCAAAGTACGAGTACAATTCAAAGTGCATTTATTATGGATCCCCATTAGCTACTCTTCCTGGGGTCCAGCAAAATTAAGGCAGTTCTACATAATTTTTTTTTTTAAACATTACAATAAACATCCAGCAGATTTCACAACATATTAAGTGGATACCTGAGGGGATCATGAAGGTATAGCCCTGCTTCAGCTCTATCCTCTGGCAGTCCTGGGCCTTGTCTCCCAGGAACACGTCTCCCTGTTTCCCTGACAACACCCAGTCCTCATACAGCTCCAGGTTCTGAGGCGTGGGCGGAATCAGCCAGAACACCTGACAGGAAGTAAGGGGTCAGAGGTAAGAAGTGAGAGGAAACCCCCGAGTCACTCTTACTCGAGTCCCAAGTCTCGAGCCGTAGGGTGCGAGTCTTAAGTCGAGTCTCAAATAGAAAGGGGTCGAGACTAGAGTCCAAGTCGTGCGTTGTAAGATCAGGTAGTCCGTTCTTACCTTGCCTCCCCGCAGTATGTGGTACCAGACCGAGGAACCCCCGAAGTCTATGTGGAAGTCTGTGTAGCAGCCCTGCACACTCATTAGACAGTACCTGGAACGGAGGTTGGAGGAGGAAAAAGGGGAAGGAGAACGCAGTTGATGACGGAGAGGGTCTCACTTCTGCACTTTGGGGTACTGCATGTCTGATGAGTTGGTGGAGCCTGTAGACCCTGGTCAATAGTTGTGCACTACATAGGGAATAGGGTGCCATTTGGGACACATTTGAGCCTTACTTCTGCACTTTGGGGTACTGCATGTCTGTGATGGAGTTGGTGGAGTCTCTCTGTCTCTCCTTCAGGTGCCGAGGCCACATGTTGTCCACCCAGTCTATGATGTCCACCTGATAGGATACACAGGAGGAGGTAAGAACAGACAGGAGGGTGTGTGTGCGCGTGCCGATATATATGTGTGTGTGTGTGTCTGCGCGCTAATACAGTTGAAGTCGGAAGTTTACATACACTTAGGTTGGAGTCATTAACCTCTCAGGGATCATTGGGGCGCTAGCGACCCACTCCCGACACCACCAGGTAAAATGTAAAGCGCCAAATTCAAAATCCCAAAGTTGAATTATTAAACATGCACCAATATACAAGTGTTTCATACTCATCAAAAGCACTGTTTCTTGGCAATATCACAGCGTTGTCAGATTTCAAAAAGGCTTTACGGCGAAAGCTCTACATTTGATTGTTTGAGGGCAGCGCCTCACATACTTTCTCATAGCCATGAATTCATTAGCCAGCGTGGCACACACATAACACATTTCACAGCGAAAACAAATCAATTACCTGTTGAAGAACTTCTGCTGAGGTCATCCTAAGTGTCCAAAGAAGACAATCCATGGTTCTTTTGTTAGAAAAAGTAATGTATTATATCCATAAATCTCCATTTGGTTCGCGCGTCATAGTCAGAAACGACAGCCTCCACTAGTCCATTGAAACGTGGCGCGAACTCGTTCATCTTATACCTATAAACTTGTCCAAGAACATTCAAACATAGTTTTAAATGTATCCTTAGGAACACTTTTACGTATATTTACTATTATAAATCAACCGGAATATAAACTGAGCTCTAAAGACGGTAAATAAGACACTGCGCGACTTCTCGGGCGCGCGCCCAGTCCTACAGAGTTCCAAAGAGGCACTTCCTGATTCTCTCTTCTTCTCTGTTCTAACTCATCTGAACAGCATGAAAACACTTTCTAGAGACAAAGGACATCCAGAGGAAGCGATAGGTACTGCATTCATATGCCCTTTTATGGGCATTTTCATGAGGGAGGGGTTCCAAATGAGGCACTCTGTGAAAACCACTTTTTCCAGGACAGAAATTCCTCTGGGTTTTGCCTGCCATATCCGTTCTGTTTTACTCACAGACAAATGGTTAACAGTTTTACAAAATTCAGAGTGTTTCCTATCCAATGGTACCAAATATGTGCATATCCTATTTTCTGGGCCTGAATGGGAGGCATTTTACTTTGGGCACGCCAGGCTCTCCAAAACGGTCAAGTTGTGCAGTGATCCCTAAGAAGTTAA
>QNTS01004482.1:51157-63362 GCA_003317085.1 Hucho hucho
GGTGAGATCTTGCGTGGAGCCCCAGATCGAGGAAGATTATCAGTGGTCTTGTATGTCTTCCATTTCCTAATAATTGCTCCCACAGTTGATTTCTTCAAACCAAGCTGCTTACCTATTGCAGATTCAGTCTTCCCAACCTGGTGCAGGTCTACAATTTTGTTTCTGGTGTCCTTTGACAGCTCTTTGGTCTTGGCCATAGTGGAGTTTGGAGTGTGACTGTTTGAGGTTGTGGACAGGTGTCTTTTATACTGATAACAAGTTCAAACAGGTGCCATTAATACAGGTAACGAGTGGAGGACAGAGGAGCCTCTTAAAGAAGAAGTTACAGGTCTGTGAGAGCCAGAAATCTTGCTTGTTTGTATGTGACCAAATACTTATTTTCCACCATAATTTGCAAATAAATTCATTAAAAATCCTACAATGTGATTTTCTGGATTTTTTTTTCCTCATTTTGTCTGTCATAGTTGAAGTGTACCTATGATGAAAATTACAGGCCTCTCATCTTTTTAAGTGAGAGAACTTGCACAATTGGTGGCTGACTAAATACTTTTTTGCCCCACTGTATGTATGTATGTATGTATGTATGTATGTATGTATGTATGTATATATATATTTAGGAAAAATGAATAAAAATCTGTTTTTGCTTTGTCATTATGGGGTATTGTGTGTAGATTGATGAAAGAACAAAACAATTTAATCAATTTTAGAATACGGCTGTAACGTGATATGATGTGGGAAAAGGGGTCTGAATACTGGCTAGCAGTTAATTAGGTCAGATGGGGAGAGGCCTTGTTCTTTGAGGTGTTGTTTTTGAAGCACATTTTTTTGCGGTTTGTTTGAGTCATTTGAGATGAGTGTTCAATGAAATAAATGGCTCTACAGAACTGTGCGTTGCCTTGAATTTGTTCTCAATTTGGGGACTGTGAAGAGACCCCTGGTGGCATGTCTGGTGGGTAAGTATGCCTGTCAGAGCTATATGTAAATTGATTATACAGACAATTTGGAAATTAACACATTAATATTTCTCACAAAAACAAGAATTGATGCAGTCAATCTCTCCTGTACTTTGAGCAGAGAGAGACTGTTGTCCCGTTGACAATTTTGATTCTTGTTATTTTCATATTGTAAATATCAAAAGTAAGCTTTGGCAATATGTACATTGTTACGTCATGCCAATAAAGCAAATTGAATTAAAAATGGAATTGAATTGACTGACATACAGACTGTTGACATTAGACCTCTGTACATTGAAGGGCAAGACATGCTGCTCTGGGCCAACTGCAGCCTTTCTAAGCCCTTCTTTGGAGCACTTGGCCATATCACTATTAGATCAAACTAGAGCCTGCAGGCTTGTTTGGTCGACTGTGGTGTTAAATGCGAGTGAGGGAGGGAGAGAAATAAAGGAGATGTAAACGAGGGAGTGTTAAAAAAGACAAAAGAAACGGAGGAAGAGAGTTAGCATAGAAATAGAGTGTGGGTGAAGGAGAGAACTTGGAAAAGGGAAGAAGCGTGTTTGGATAGAAACACTGGAGGGTGGTGGAATCTTACCAACAAATATCTTGACGTCGTTCACACTGAAGTCTGGATCTGGCATCCTTTAGAGAGCACAACAAACCAAAACAAACCAGGGTTACATATTACTCATGGAGACTTACAAACTAATGCAATTTCAGCCATTCTAATTGCCCCTTAGAGAATAAAGTGAGTGTTTCCCCAACGGAGTTGAGGGGGAAAAGGAGGACGTACTTGATGCCCAGTCCGTCTGGCTTCTCAAAGATGATTGGGTCCCTCAACCCACCTCTTTGGATGTACTCAAACGTGAGGTCTGGAAAAACCACACACGATAAGCCATAAACTAAACAGGAATCTTCAAAGCTACTCAAGTTTGTAACCCTATAGTATACTACTACTGTCAAAAAAATGCATTATATAGGGAATAGGGTGCAATTTCAGACGCAGCCAAACCCTCCATCGTAGAACGACATATAGATATAGGATTACGATGACCCCCAACACTGACCTTTCCCCTCCATGCGTTTCACCCTGTCTGAGGTGAACCTCTCGCTCCTCAACTTCTCCTCCAAGTCAAAGGTCCTCTTCCCCTCGATCTCGTCGTCCGAGATACCATCGTCATGGTAGCGCCGCCGCGTGCCCGACCGCTGGAGTGAGGAGGAAAGAGGTGGTAAGAGGGGGAGCAAAAGAGAATAGGAAAGAAGAATGTGAGGAAGAGGGAAAGGGAATAAAGAGCAGAAATTTACCTCAATGTGTTCAGCAGCTGTATACCCTTTAAATCCCATTGAGCACTATTTTAGGTTCTTTACGGTATTTCTGTAATAGTTAGGCTTAATACTTCTCCTAGGTTCTTTAAGGATTTTCTTTAACATGTAACGCTACTTGAAGACCGCAGCTTTTGGCTGTGTTAACAATGCTCCCCCACAGTTACCTGCTCCTCCGTCCTACAAAAAGAAACCTGCTCTCGTGCCAAGAGATTGAAGCCTCAATACAGCAACACACACAGGGGCAAGGCGGAATGAACATACCCACACAAGCCCATATCAACACAGAACACACACAGTACATTGATGTTCAGGCCAGGGTATCAATTCTCTCTAAGGTAGCCTATCATATGGAAAGCTTGATGCTTCATTGATGGTGGTGCTCCATCTTTCCACTCCTGGACAACAATAGCCAGGCTAACTGGTTGTTGTTCCAATCTAACCATCTAGAAAATGTAAAATTCAACCTAGGTTTATAAGATATTAGGTAGAAGTCCGTAGATTTTAAGTTTGTAAAGCAGCTGGCAACGCAAGTTCAAGAGGACACAAATAAAATGTGGATAAATATGAGCAAAAAATGATCTAGTTATCCAATGTCCACCCCCACTCATCATCCTCAAGAACACAGGCTAGGTTATAGTAAACCCCCTTGAGTGTCCATCCATTCTCACCCCCTTGCATTGGGTTGACAGCTTCCAATGATTGAACTCACCATGCTTTTTTAAAGGGGCCTTAAAAAAAAAAGCAATCTGGCTGACATGTAGGCCCCAATAAAATTGTTTCGTTTTGGCCTGAATCCATGGTTTTTTCCAAAATTCCGTTTTTCCATGTTCCCGTTTAATGTTTTTTTTCCCCCTTCAAGTTCTCACTAAAAAAAAAATCATGTTTTTAAAAGAAATACGACAACATTTAATGTTCTAAGTGCACAACAATGGATACACCACATCAGGAGACTACTTTTGAGGTCTTGGAAAAATCGAAGCCATTTTTTTTATTATGGGTGTAGTTACCCTTTAAAGCAAGTGCGCATGCCCTTTGGTTAGCAGTGTTTCTGTAGCGCTCATGTGATTGACATTTAACTGAGAAGGTTTTTTGGAGAAAGCCTTTCCATCTACCAGCAGACAGTCATCATTAGCACTATCGCTAACAGCTACACAAATTGGGACCAGGGAGTGGGCCCGGATTGCCATAGCAATGCACCAGCTGAACCAGGGAGGGGGTGGGGGTCCAGCAGCCCAGAGCTCAGTGACAACAATAAGAGATGTCGGAGAACGCAAACTCCCCGCCCGTCTCTCACACACACACACACACACCTCTAAAACATGCTCAGCCGGCCCTGAACACACACACCTCTAAACATCTTCAGCCTGAACACAAAACACACAACTCCTTGCAAACACCCCACAATGTGAAACGACCTCACTGTACTGTCCACCAGTCAGCCACAAGCCAATGCCTCTCCACAGCACGACATTAAACAGCACTAGTATCCACCGCTGTAGCAGCAAAATCACTGACACCAGATGCAGCATGAGGCACCAGCCCTACCTCCAGTATCTCACTGCCCATCTGCCAGCCAGCCAGCAGCCGCAATCCTCCTTGGCTCCAGTCAGCCCAGCCCTTCAAAAAGACAACCCTGGCCCAGTCAATTCAAAATCCATTATCCATCTTTAAGCCAGGTTTGACGAGAGAGCTTTGTTCCATTCGGGCGGTTTGGTAGAGGAGACACACAACGGCATTGCAGTGAATTGCAGCGAGCGGTGTAATGCAGTGCGCCAGTCAGTCTGTCGGTCCGTGCTCCCCTGGGCCGGTGCCCAGTACAGTGGACAGTGACTGCGTGTACCTAAATGGCTCCCTAGATCGTGCACTATGTAGGGAATAGGGTGCCATTTGAGACACAGACAGTGACACAGCACACAGTCTCTCAGCGACGCACTACGCTGCCACAGCACCCAGTGAAACCAACAACCTTTAAAACGGAGACATCACACAGACCAGCTGCTGGTCACACCCCGCAGTGTCCAGCTCCACCTAGTATTCCCAAGGCGGAAATTCTGCTTGCATGACGACAAACTAGAGAGAGAAAACAGGTTGGAGGGGTGCGGGAGGGATCCGTCTGGGAGATGCCTTGGCTGGGGAACGACGGACAGACAGGGCCCCTGTCTAGATCACCTCCTGGGTCTCCTGGCCGCCCACTCACTCAGCTACTGAAGAAACGACGGACGACCCTGAGCTACACAAATCACACCACGACGTCTGAGCAACCGGAGTGGGTAAGGGCACACGTAGTATCTAACCCCATTGTCCATGTTTATTATCAAAGATCACCAAGAGACGGTGGGTCTCGAAGCCAGTACCGGCAGGGTAACAGATGCTCTCTCCCCCTCACTGCAGCGATCCAGTATCCTCGGTTTTTCCTCTCCATTTTATTTCTCTCTTGCCCTTTCCCTCTCTTGCAGTGCGCCTTGGGGAATCCTGTGGGATGGAGACTCTACACACCTCGCACCTTCAGTGTCACCATTCAATCTCTCTTCTTTCTTCCTCCTCCTCTCTTCCCACATCCCTCCATCCCCGGCATAGTGCAGCAGCATCTCTCCTCCATTCGCCATCCTCCTCTCCCCCTCTCCTCAGAGAGAAAAACAGGCCTGCGGTCTATCCAGCTCTGGCATCCTTTCGCCTCTGCAGGGCCCCCCTCCCTCCCCATCATCTCCAGCCGCGTTTTCCGCATTTCTGCTCACATGGCCAGTCAGACAGCCAGCCTCTCCAGTGACAACTTCTCTCACTTCACACAGAGCAGACAGCGTGCGCTCACCACAGTGTCCTCTCCACTCACACCCCCCCAATCAATCTCTCTCTCACTTCTCCTGTTTCATCACTTACACTGGCACTGTTGTATTGCATGCAATATGCCTTCTGGAGATGCATGGCTCAAAGTACAGAAAAAGAGCTCCCTCCCTCTCCCTACTAAGAGATGTAGACCTGACCACCACTGCCTAAATCTCATCCTATTCATAATTGATAAAACATTATCTCTGCATCAGAGGAGTGATGCTGCCTGGCTACTGCTCTGAGCGATACATGTTCTGCTCCTACAAACGTGACTATCGTGTGAAACTCATCTTTAACAATCACAACACACACCTCCATTGTACATTATAAATGTAATGTCCACTGCTCCATTGTCCAGTAACAGCCTGTTTGTGTCACCTCACCTGTAACTATCCAGATTCTACACAGTCAGGTAGGCTGAGACCCTAGTCACCCTACAATACAGATTCAAATTCGGTCAACAGGCGTGATACTCCTGTCTGATACCCAGAACAAACCAGATTACTCACCTCAAACACATCAATCAATAATCTTATCTGACATGTTGGACCCTCAATCAAAAACGTACCATGTAACAAAAAAAAAAAAAAAGTACAATATTCCTTTTCAAGGATTTAGCTAGCTCTCTCACTAATACCAGCCATAGCCCAACCAAACGCTGTGTTCACTGCTCCAGACATGGTTGATCTGGTTCTCTTTAACCAAATGTCTTCTGCTCGGTTTGCTTTTACAATGTTTGGGAGGGACTGTGACATGATGCACACTCCTGGCAGGGCTTAACCCTCCAAACGATGAACCTGACTCGTCTTAAATTACACCCGATTCCCTTTATAATGCACTACTTTTGACCAAAGAGCCTGTTTTCCGTGCTCTCTCAAATGACAGTCAAGAGTGCCAATCTGGACTACATGACGCCATCAAGCAAGAGACAAACTTCTCCGCTTTTTGGCATTAGAAACAAATTAAATTGTTACTTTATTCCCATAACATAAATGAGGTACTGGAATTGAACCGCAGACTGTCTTTATAATTCTAACATCTCAATCCATATGCATAGTTTAACACACCGCAAATAAACATCCATACTACACACCTTTCAATACAGTTAGTAACTAGTTACCGGTAGTCCATGCCATTTCAGATCGTTCATCACCATCAACGTCTAAAGTCACGTTAGCTATGAATTTCTACTCCAGACAAAAACAGGGAGACGTTGAAATAACGCTGGGCCAACTAGTTACTTACCAGTCGCTTGCTGAATCTTGGTCGACGCTTATCTTCCATGTTTGAGGACTGTCACTTGAGACAGTGGACTGTTTCTTTGGTAGGCGGTTCGCCGATACACGTGGGTACCGGACTGACAGCTGTCAAACTGCTCAGCACTCCAGCTAGCTCGGGATTGGAAATGTAGTGGGACTATTTGACAGAGCGAAGTCAGCTCATTTCTAGTAGTGTAATGTTAAAAGGTCACGTCTACTGTCACTTGCGGGTTACAGATAGCCTTTCAAATAATACATTTTGATTTGATTAAAAAAAAAAAAAAAAAAAAAAAAAAAAAAAAAAAAAATCGGGTAATATTAAATGACATGAAGTTCTGATAAAATAATAATCGACAGAGAAAGCAGGTTTTAAAAATCGCAGTTTTATATTTTTTTTATAATATCCGATCAACTCGGCGGTCAGCCACCCGCCGCCATTTTCAGCTCGTCACAAAACACTAGTTTCTCAAGACCCGCCTACAACAATAAAAGCGGCCAATCACAGCAGAGCCGGCGAGNAAAAAAAAAAAAAAAAAAAAAAAGCACACCGTATGAATAAAGAGCGTTTACACATTGTAACGTTGTGTATATATTTTACAGCTAAACGGTAGATAATTACCACTAGGACACATATCTAGTGAAATAGTAAAGAGGCTAGCATCTTGGGCTAGCTGTCCCCCACTAAAGGGAAACATTGTTGTCGTTCCCCAAAACAAAACCCTGCCGAGAGAATGGGATCAACTAGAAATCTTTAGTTCATGTGTTCATAGCGCCAATATTGCATTTTTGTGATGACAGTGTGGTTCATTATCTAGCGGTTAGCGTGTAAAAGCTCAGGTTAGCTATAGAGTGTCGCTTACTATTGACACAATACATAGAATTGAGACACTTGTCTGGCTGGTTTTAAGGGGGTGAGAGGGGGCCGGTTACCAGTCCTGGGTTATTTGCGGCAAGTAACGTTAGTTCATAAACATTTAATTATTCTGAACAACAAACTGTTAACTAAAACACCAAACGTCCGAGTTGAAAACGCAACGGCAAACAGCGAGCCATCTATTATTTCCATGGGAACTTTCCGCTTTTGTCTTTTGGAGAACAAAAAAAAAAAAAACTCTGACCAAAGAGTTATGAAAAATCCTTTAAAAAAAAAAATTTAAAAAAAAATCAAAAAAAAAAAAATCGGGTAATATTAAATGACATGAAGTTCTGATAAAATAATAATCGACAGAGAAAGCAGGTTTTAAAAATCGCAGTTTTATATTTTTTTTATAATATCCGATCAACTCGGCGGTCAGCCACCCGCCGCCATTTTCAGCTCGTCACAAAACACTAGTTTCTCAAGACCCGCCTACAACAATAAAAGCGGCCAATCACAGCAGAGCCGGCGAGGCGCTAAATGGTCGGTATTTATGTCACTCCGAAATACATTGTCGATAGGGATTGGACAATCATACAACAGAAAGTAAAAAACGACACGTGAATGACCAATTACATTGCAAGTTATTGGACGAATCGATCTCCAATTGGCGAACATTTTGCGACCGTCTACAGAGGAGAATAATAATTGGTCAACATACAAAAAGGAGTCAATAAAGGCAGCCAATGAACTACCACGCAATTCAGACATCGCGTTACCCAACTCAACCTTACAACAACAAAAAAATAGCCAGACCTACCATACAACTTATGAACCCATACAAATCACATGTATTTGTGTTACACACCACCATGATTGAGTAGAACGGTTCAAGGACGGTCGACGGGGCCGGTCTGCTGTGTCTGCCTCCTGGCTTCTGCGGTGTCTTCACTCCCGGACCGTGGCATTGCTGAGACACGTGTTCTGGGCTGCTACTTCTGGCTCCGGCTGCTACAGCAAAGCCGCCCATTCATGGTCCTTGTAATCCGGACGCGGCTGGCTATTGGTCCCGCAGTTGGGTGGATGGCAGCTAATTGGAGGATTTGGCCTGCCAATTAAACAATATACAGACGGCGAGAGATGTCAAAGGCAATTCGTTTCGTTTCGTTTTATTTTCTATTTTTCAAATCAGTTTCAAATAATTGAATAATGAAAACGTAAAAATTAAAACACTTGGAAAAGGGCGAATCTTTTTTTATTTTATTATTTGTCAACAGAGGGGAAAAGCTATAAAAACTGAAATCTGACCTTACATTTTTGTAAGATAACATTTTCCATATAAATGCCTACAAAATCACTACAAACGTATGCGACTGAAGACACAAACACATATTGGCTATTCACTAGATACTGGTTGCTTGCTCCGGTCACAACAAAAATACTATCCTATCTATTATTAGATCAGATAGAGCAATGACTTAAATAAATAAACCCTGGACTGTAGATGCTATGTAGTGGCCACTGAAATGCTTTGAAGCCACCGGTCGGCCATATTGGCATTCCCTAGAAGGATCAGTCCTCCACAGGAATGAATGGAATTCTACTGTCCTTCAAGGACAAAATTACATGTATTTAAGTATTTATTTTGTAGTGGTGACAGTAACATTAGTACTCTCCCCCATTTGAAAAAAATGTTTAGCTCACATAATATAATTTAAAAGTATGCCTTAAAGTGTCTGTAATATAATAAATGTGTCAAAAACGAATGTAGACATTAACAAATCCATTTATATAGCTTCCAAAATATTTTTTACGCTTGAGGATTACCAAAATGGCTGCATGGTGGCTTCAATACAGCACCCCCTGACTGTCATCCAGGGTTTATACACATCACTTGTAGAGAGTTTTATGACACAGGCATGCCCCCTGGTGGTACATGTGTCGACACACATGTTGGATAAAAATTTAATGCGTGGGTGCAATATTATGCAATAACTTCAACACACAATAATACAATAACAACATAAAAACGTGCCATTTTGGGGTCATTTTGATTACTAGCTGACAGTAGGGCAGTGAGAAATTGTATTTTGTTTTTATCATCGTTTTATCATCATATTATTTTGTTTACCAATATCTTTAGGTTATTTGACATGATTACACAGTGTTAACATTGACCTGTCTTCGCCTAGATTATTAAGGAAGCACACTACCAAAGCTAATTGACACAAATCCTTGAAGTGGGAAAAGGAGCTGTGGGGGGAAGGGAAGCATGCCTGAAAAGAGGAACGAGAGAGAGGGAAAAGAGGAAGAGAGAGAGTGTGTGTGTGAGAGAGAGAGAGAGAAAGAGAGAGAAAAAGACGTAAGGAAAGAGAGAGAGAGAGAAGACGAAAGACAACGTAGGGTGGAAGGCCTTTAGCTGGACTGAAGTGTATCTCCTCTGAGTAGCGCTGTATGTATCTCTTGACAGACAGTGTCCACTGTTGATCCATCCACCCAGGTTAGACTGGGGGTAATCTGGAACACTCCTCTTCAACTTCACCTGAGGCCAGAGTCATAAGTGATTATCACGTTAAGAGGCCAATAATACAGCCTAAGTCTACATCCCAAATGGTACCCTATTCCCTATATACTACAAAGGGAATAGGGTGCCATGTGGGACAAAGACTAAGAATAACCTGGATCTAACGTTATCTAATCTGGTCCCGTATTCATAAAGCATCTCAGAGTAGGAGTGCTGATCTAGGATCCTGCCCCGCCTGTCCATGTAATCTTATTCATTGTGATCTAAAACGTTCAACTGATCTCAGATCTGCACTCATACCCTGAAAAGCTTTATAAATACAGGCCCTGATCAAACTTGGAAATCTTTTGCACACATCTGCATCCTTCTAGCCTGAGTGCCAACCTGTTTGTGCTATCATGCCAACTCCTTGTCACTCATCGTCATGCCACACATGTTTGGCTTGACAGGGACAGGAATGGAGTTTGCAAGAGTACAAACAGATTTGTGACCAGGCTAACATCCTTCTGCATCAACACATGATTTAAAAGTTTAAGTTTGGAGTTTTGAACACATCTCAGTTTGACAACCAGTTTTACCCGGACGGTATTTCCTATTTGATAAAGCTGTATAGGAAGGACCCTCCGATGACACAGAGAATGACACAGCAACACATGATCATCATCTGCTTCTAAAGGGCGGAAGACGGAAAGAAAGAGGCAAAGAAAGACAGAGGAAGGCGAGAGAGGAAGAGGACACAGAGAAGGAAGTGGAGAAGGAAGAAATATAAAGAAACAATGAAGGGAAGGGAAAGAAGAAAAAGAACGAGAAAAAAATCAGAAAAAACAAAAGGGAAAATTGAGCTGAGCATAGAGAGAAAACATGACCCCAGATAAATATTTAGAGACTAAATGTGGCATTGCAGGTTCTGAAGTTTTAAGAGATTCTTTGCATCAGTGAGAATGCTGAACCCCTTGTAGCAAGACAGTAGATTCAGGTTGCGTCCCAAATGGCACCCTTTTCCCTTTATAGTGCAGTATTTCCTGTATAGTTCAGTACTTTCAAAAGCAATGCACTATGAAGGTAATAGGGTGCCATTTGGGACAAAACCAATGTATCCCTTCTCCTGTATGAACCAAGGTGATAGGTAATAATAGGTCTAGGATCTTGAGTACAGTTGACCTATAAACAGGACGTTTCAGCCGTAGAAATAGAATCACCTATTATAGCGTCATTGACCTGAATGGGGACAGCCATTCTACTCATTCTAATTCTATGGTTTCAGCGCCACTCACCCTACGGGCCTCCTGCTGAAATTTGGCTGCTTTCTTGGTGTCGGCAACCGCCCGCTCTACGAAGCCCACCGATTGGTCCATGTTGCTCTCAATCTTGTCAATCATACTGCCCTTTGAAGGGGGTGGGTGGAGCGGAGTGTTGGGAGAGGCACACACAAACAGCGGTCAAAAGCAGTGCACTATGTAGGGAATAGTGTGCCATTTGGGATGCACTCTAAAAGGTGTGAAGGGTTACCTGGTTCTCCACCAGCATAGCAATGTCCACGAACATGTCATGAAGCTCTTTGATGCTGCTCTCCAGCCTCACAATGTCTTTGTGCCGCGCCTCAATCTCATTCAACGCCTGCTTCGATATGCCCGACTCCATGATCTACAAAACACATAGGAGAGGATAAACACAACAGTTTAACACCCACACATAGGAGAGGATATACACAATGATTTAACACCCACACATAGGAGAAGATATACACAATGGTTTAACACCCACACATAGGAGAAGATATACACAATGGTTTAACACCCACACATAGGAGAAGATATACACAATGATTTAACACACACACATAGGAGAGGATACAGTGAGGGAAAAAAGTATTTGATCCCCTGCTGATTTTGTACGTTTGCCCACTGACAAAGAAATTATCAGTCTATAATTTTAATGGTATGTTTATTTGAACAGTGAGAGACAGAATAACAACAAAAAAATCCAGAAAAGCGCATTTGAAAAATGTTATAAATTGATTTGGATTTTAATGAGGGAAATAAGTATTTCACCCCCTCTCAATCAGAAAGATTTCTGGCTCCCAGGTGTCTTTTATACAGGTAATGAGCTGAGATTAGGAGCACACTCTTAAAGGGAGTGCTCCTAATCTCAGCTTGTTACCTGTATAAAAGACACCTGTCCACAAAATCAATCAATAAATCAGATTCCAAACTCTCCACCATGGCCAAGACCAACGACCTCTCCAAGGATGTCAGGGACAAGATTGTAGACCTACACAAGGCTGGAATGGGCTACAAGACCATCGCCAAGCAGCTTGGTGAGAAGGTGACAACAGCTGGTGCGATTATTCGCAAATGGAAGAAACACAAAAGAACTGTCAATCTCCCTCGGCCTGGGGCTCCATGCAAGATCTCACCTCGTGGAGTTGCAATGATCATGAGAACGGTGAGGAATCAGCCCA
>QNTS01004482.1:73314-90956 GCA_003317085.1 Hucho hucho
TATAGACTTGTACAGACACACAGCACTCCAGCTGAGGGTTATAGACTTGTACAGACACACAGCACTCCAGCTGAGGGTTATAGACTTGTACAGACACACAGCACTCCAGCTGAGGGTTATAGACTTGTACAGACACACAGCACTCCAGCTGAGGGTTATAGACTTGTACAGACACACAGCACTCCAGCTGAGGGTTATAGACTTGTACAGACACACAGCACTCCAGCTGAGGGTTATAGACTTGTACAGACAGTGTTTTGTACCAGCCAACTACCACACCTATCTAAACGTGTGTGAGTTGGGTTGCCGCAGTTACCTGAAGGTTCTTCTTGCGGTGGAACACAATGCTCTTGGCTTTGACCTTCCTGTCCTTGATGTCCACCTTGTTGCCGCACAGGACTATGGGTATGTTCTCACAGACGCGCACAAGGTCACGGTGCCAGTTGGGCACGTTCTTGTAGGTGACGCGAGATGTGACGTCGAACATGATGATCGCACACTGGGCTGGAGAGAGAAGTAGGGGAGAGAAGAGGGGAAGGGGGAGAGTGATTGAGTGTATCAGATAATCATTCAAATGTGTGGTGCCCGTAACCATCAGAGTCATTTTGCACCAGAGGGTAAGATTTTGTAGAGATCTGAGGACAGGATGTGACCTACTCTGCATGTACTACAATACACAGACATGTGACCCACACAAATGTGACGTACCCTGTATGTAGTAGCCATCTCTGAGCCCCCCAAACTTCTCCTGGCCGGCTGTGTCCCAGACGTTGTACTTGATGGTCCCTCGGGTGGTGTGGAAGACCAAGGGGTGCACCTCCACTCCCAGAGTCGCTACAGGGGGAAGAGGAGGGGGACGAAGGGCAGGTAAGCCATGGTTCAGGGACGTAGAAGGGTTTCAACTCTTGTATGGATTGCGTATCTTTTCATCATTGCTACCCTTGCCTGCAAACTAAATGTCCCTCTGGAGAGAAATAAGTCTGATAATTGATTAAAAGGTATGGTGGGTTTATGAAGGAGAAGAAGCAGAAGACGGCAAAGAGGAGGTATGTAAAGCTGAGAGAGAGAAGGGGGAGAGAGGACTGTCTGGATTCTAAGAAACTCACCAACATATTTCTTCTCAAACTCTCCCGTTAAATGCCTCTTCACGAAGGTGGTTTTCCCTGTGCCTCCATCTCCGCACAACACTAGCTGAAACACGGACAGTAATAAACACATTGGTTAAAAGGAATAGCAACTAAACACCAATGTACTACTGGTTAGTGCTAGGGACAATTCCAAATGACACCTGTATTTTATTTGAGTAAGTTAAGAACAAATTCTTATTTACAATAATAGGCTAAAAGCACCCCCCCCCCCCCGGCAAACCCTCCCCTACCCCGGACGACGCTGGGCCAATTATGCGCCAACCTATGGGACTCCCGATCACGGCCGGTTGTGATACAGCCCGGGATCGAACCCGGATCTGTAGTGACGCTTCTAGCACTGTGATGCAGTGCCTTAGACAGCAGCGCTACTCGGGGGAGACCAAACTATTTAGGTCTAGTAGACTACTTTTGACCAAAGTCCTATGGGCCCTGGTAGTGCACTATAGATGGGGGTAGGGTGACACAAGACTCACCTTAAATTGTACATCTGGTTCTGCCATAGCGGTCTGTTCTATGAGTTGGTGATTATACACTGAAATAACAAGAGGAGAAGAATAGGTCAACAACAATACCTGCCAAAAGTGACTACAGACAGACAACCATGTCCTATTAGTGTTAACTACTTGAGTAATTCACATATTATTCAGTTATTGATGCTTGGTTGACATGACTGTCTTGGCACTAGGAAAGCAATATGAATGTGTTTTGAGACATGGTGGAGAGAGGCTGAAAAACCAGCCTGGTCTCAGACTTGGCGTAACATTGTAAACATACATCCAGGACACTCAAATTAGTATGATATGTTACGTTTGGCATGGTTACATAAGACAGAAATTTACATAGGAGGGTGGTTGGTCAGGGTGGATAGGTAGGTACATAATGCGAACGTCTGGCAACCAAAGTTTGTTAAAATGGTGATGAGATTCGAACACGCAAACACTTACTTCTTAGCTACTTTGCAGCTACTTAGCATACTAGCTAACCCTTCCCCTAAACCTTTAACCTAACTCCTAAACTTAACCCCTAACCTAGCTAATGTTAGACACATAGCTAAAGTTCAAATCAAATGTATTGGTCACATACGTGTTTAGAAGATGTTATTGCGGGTGTAGCGAAATGCTTGTGCTTCTAGCTCCGACAGTGCAGTAATATCTAACAGATTCACAACATATTCCCAAAATACACGTAAATCTAAGTAAGGAATGATCAAGAATATATTTACATTGGACTAAGATACTGGCCAGGGCAATAAATTGCAATGTCCGTACTGTGAGACGCCTAAGACAGCGCTACAGGGCGTCAGGACGGACAGCTGATCGTCCTCGCAGTCGCAGATCAGGTGTAACAACACCTGCACAGGATCGGTACATCCGAACATCATACCTGCGGGAAAGGTACAGGATGGCAACAACAACTGCCCAAGTTACACCAGGTACGCACATTCCCTCCATCAGTGCTCAGACTGTCCGCAATAGGCTGAGAGAGGCTGGACTGAGGGCTTGTAGGCCTGTTGTAAGGCAGGTCCTCACCAGACATCACCGGCAACAACGTCGCCTATGGGCACAAACCCACTGTCGCTGGACCAGACAGGACAGGCAAAAAGTGCTCTTCACTGAAGAGTCACAGTTTTGTCTCAAAAGGGGTGATGGTCGGATTCGCGTTTATCGTTGAAGGAATGAGCGTTACACCGAGGCCTGTACTCTGGAGCGGGATCGATTTGGAGGTGGAGGGTCCTCCATGGTCTGGGGCAGTGTGTCACAGCATCATCGGACTGAGCTTGTCATTGCAGGCAATCTCAACGCTGTGCGTTACAGGGAAGACATCCTCCTCCCTCATGTGGTACCCTTCCTGCAGGCTCATCCTGACATGACCCTCCAGCATGACAATACCACCAGCCATACTGCTCGTTCTGTGATTTCCTGCAAGACAGGAATGTCAGTGTTCTGCCATGGCCAGCGAAGAGCCCGGATCTCAATCCCATTGAGCACGTCTGGGACCTGTTGGATCAGAGGGTGAGGGCTAGGGCCATTCCCCCCAGAAATGTCTGGGAACTTGCAGGTGCCTTGGTGGAAGAGTGTGGTAATATCTCACAGCAAGAACTGAAAAATCTGGTGCAGTCCATGAGGAGGAGATGCACTGCAGTACTTACAGCTGGTGGCCACATCAGATACTGATTGTTACTTTTGATTTTGACCACCCCTTTGTTCAGGGACACATTATTCAATTTCTGTTAGTCACATGTCTGTGGAACTTGTTCAGTTTATGTCTCAGTTGTTGAATCTTGTTAAGTACATACAAATATTTACACGTTAAGTTTGCTGAAAATAAACACAGTTGACAGTGAGATGACGTTTCTTTTTTTGCTGAGTTTACATATGGAGATGGGTGATGCAATATTTACACAGAATTAAAGTGACTAAGATACCGTAGAATAGTATAGAGTACAGTATATACATATGAGATGAGTAATGCAAGATACGGTTAAAGTGGCTAGTGATCCATTCCAAAAAGTGGCCAGTGATTCCTAATCTATGCCTCGGATGTGCTAGTGATGGCTGTTTAGCAGTCTGATGTCCTTGAGATTGAAAAATAGCTTCTGTCTCTCGGTCCCAGATTTGATGCACCTGTACTGACCTCGCCTTCAGGATGATAGCGGAGTAAACAGGCAGTGACTCGGGTGGTTGATGTTCTTGATCTTTTTGGCTTTCCTATGGCATCGGGGGCTGTAGGTGTCCAGGAGGGTGGGAAGTTTGCCCCCCGGTAATGCGTTCTACAGATAGCAAAGCTCTCCAGAGGGTGGTGCTGTTGTGGGCGGTGCACTTGTCGTACCAAGCGGTGATACAGCCTGACAGGATGCTCTCAATTGTGCATCTGTAAAAGTTTGTGAGGGTATTAGGTGTTAAGCCAAATTTCTTTAGCCTCCTGAGGTTGAAGTGGCACTGTTGTGCCTTCTTCACCACACTGTCTGTGTGTGTGGACTATTTCAGTTTGTCAGTGATGTATACGCCGAGGAACTTGAAGCTTTGCCCCTTCTCCACTGCGGTCCCATCGATGTGGATAGGGGGTGCTCCCGCTGCGTTTCCACGATCATCTCCTTACTTTCCTGGCACCACACTCCCAGAGCCCTCACCTCCTCCCTGTAGGCTGTCAATGTTGGTAATCAAGTCTACTACTGTTGTGTCGTCTGCAAACTTGATGATTGAGTTGGAGGAGTGCTTGGTCACGCAGTCATGGGTGAACAGGGAGTACAGGAGGGGGCTGAGCACGCACCCTTGTAGGGCACCAGTGTTGAGGATTTGGCGAAGAGGAGCTGTTGTTTCCTACCTTCACCACCTGGGGGCAACCCGTCAGGAAGTCCAGGACCCAGTTGCACAGGGTGGGGTTCATACCCAGGGCCTCGAGCTTGATGATGAGCTTGGAGGGTACTATGGTGGTGAATGCTGAGATATAGTCAATGAAAAGCATTCTTATGTAGGTATGCCTCTTGTCCAGATGGGACAGGGCAGTGTGCAAAATGGTGGCATTGTCTGTGGATCTATTGGGGCGGTAAGAAAATTGAAGTGGGTCAAGCGTGGCAGGTAAGGTGGAGGTGATATGATCCTTGACTAGTCTCTCAAAGCACTTCATGGTGACAGGTGAGTGCTACGGGGCAATAGTCATTTAGTTCAATTACCTTTGCTTTCTTAGGTACAGGGACAATGGTGGGCATCTTGAAGCATGTGGGGACAACAGACTGGGATAGGGAGAGATTGAATATATCTGTAGACACACCAGCCAGCTGGTCTGCGCATGCATTGAGGACGCGGCTAGGGATACCATGTGGGCCGACAGCCTTGCGAGGGTTAACACGCTTAAAAGTCTTAATCACGTCTGCCACGGATAAGGAGAGCCCACAGTCCTTGATAGCGGGCCGCTTCGGTGGCATTGTATTATCCTCAAAGCGAGCGAAGAAGGTGTTCAGCCTGTCCGGAAGCAAGACTGTGTCTGCGACGTGGCTGGTTTTCATTTTATAATCCGTGATTGTCTGTAGACCCTGCCACATACGTCTCGTGTCTGATCCGTTGAACTGGGACTCAACCTTGTCCCTACACTGACGTTTGGCCTGCTTGATTGCTTTGTGGAGGGAATAACTACACTGTTTGTATTCTTCCATATTCCCAGTCTTCTTGCCCTGGTTAAATGCAGTGGTTCGCGCATTCAGTTTTGCGCGAATGCTCCCATAAATCCAGTTTCTGGTTGGATTAGGTTTTAATAGTCACAGCACTTTCTGATAAACTCATTCACCGTATCGATATGTGTCAATATTACCTTCTGAAGCTACTCTGAACATATCCCAGTCCACGTGATCAAAACAATCTTGAAGCGTGGATTCTGATTGGTCAGACCAGCGTTGAATAGTCCTCACCACGGGTGCTCCCGGTTTGAGTTTCTGCCTATAGGAGGGGAGGAGCAAGATGGAATCGTGGTCTGATTTGCCGAATGGAGGGCCTTATATGCATTCTGGAAGGTAGTATAACAATGGTTGAGAGTTTATAGTGAAGTTCTTTGAGGGCCGTTGTGGTATCGCGGGGGGGGGGGAATATAGACCGCTGTGGCTATTATTGATGACATTTTTCTCAGGAGATAGTATGGTCGCCATTTGATTGTGAGATATTCTAGGTCAGGTGAACAAAAGAACTTGAGTTCCTGAATGCTATCACAGTTACACCATAAGTTGTTAATCATAAAACATTTACCTCCACCCTTCTGCTTCCCGGAGAGATGTTTGTTCCTGTCGGCGTGATGTACTGAGAACCCAACTGGCTTTACAGAGTCAGACAGTATATCTCGAGAGAGCCATGTTTCCGTGAAGCAGAGTATGTTACAATCCCTGGTGTCTCTCTGAAAAGCAACTCTCGCCTTGAGCTCATCAACTTTATTATCCAGAGATTGGACATTAGCGAGTAAAATACTCGGGAACGGTGGGTGGATGGCACGCTTCCTAAGTCAGACCAGAAGACAGCCTCGAGTACCTCTCCTCCGCCGGCGTTGTTTTGGGTCAGCCTCTGGAATAGGGTTGCAAAGGGTCTGAATTTTCCAGAAACTTTACATAGGAAGTTAAGCCCGGGAATTTGGGGAATTTTGCTTAAATTCATTAAAAAAAAACTTAGCTTATAACAGTGAACCTTTTTTGTGGGATACACATAAGGCAATTCTAAGACTTGTGGCATATTTTGGTTAAAGTATCCCCAATTCAATGGAATTACAACCCTCTGCAGTCACAGTGCATTCTTCCATCACATGTGCAGTGCACTCTTCCATCACATGTACAGCTGATTCTCAAGATCTTGCACACTAATGAGATGCTATTGAGCCCACACTACTACACTGTCTGAGCCAAGGACTACATGCTTTCTGGTTTTGATTACAATACTGGGTGGGGTGAATATATTTTATATGACATGATTTGTTGTTAACTAGTAAATAGTAGCCTGCAGCAAAGTGTGTTTAAATCATTTCTAACTGGGTTTTAGCTTGATAGGTGAATTAACACTCCTCAGTTAGCAGGCTGTTTCCATACATGTTTCATTTTAAAACATTAATCTTACAAATGAGTTGTTTAATCTAACTGCTAAACTATTTATCTGTACATGGAATTGTATTTGGGTTTTCTAATATTTACAGGAAAATGCCACAGACACTATCTGATGTATGGTGACATTTCATATGTGAAGAATGCAACAAAGATGCCGAATCCTCTGGCCAAATGCATAAAGTTCCCTCAGCACTCACAACAAGCAATCTCTGACTAAAGTCCCTCTAATTCTATTCGAGGTGAAAATGATGCATCAGCAGAGTTCAAGTGAAGGTCAAGCAAATCATAGAGAAAGCAGACTGTATTGCAATCAGCTCTGATGGGTGGTCGAATGTTCGTGGGCAAGGAATAATTAACTACATCATCTCCACCCCTCAACCAGTATTCTACAAGAGCACAGACACAAGGGACAACAGACACACCAGTCTCTAGATTGCAGATGAGCTGAAGGCAGTCATCAATGACCTTGGACCACAGAAGGTATTTGCACTGGTGACAGACAATGCTGTAAACATGAAGGCTGCCATGGTCTAAAGTGGAGGAGTCCTACCCTCACATCACACCCATTGGCTGTGCTGCTCATGCATTGAATCTGCTCCTCAAGGACATCATGGCACTGAAAACAATGGATACACTCTACACGAGAACCAAGGAAATGGTTAGGTATGTGAAGGGTCATCAAGTTATAGCAGCAATCTACCTCACCAAGCAAAGTGAGAAGAATAAGAGCACCACATTGAAGCTGCCCAGCAACACCCATTGGGGTGGTGTTGTTGTCACCACCTCTCCTGTCTCCTGGAGGGGAAGGAGTCTCTCCAAGAAATGGCCATATCACAGTCTGCCGATTTGGACAGCCCCATCAAGAGGATCCTCCTGGATGATGTATTTTGGGCGAGAGTGGTAAGCAGCCTGAAACCTATAGCAGTAGCCATTGTGCGGATTGAGGGAGAAAATGCCATCCTGTCTGTCTGATGTTCTAACTCTGCGTGCAGATGTAAGAGAAGAAATCCACACTGCCTTGCCCACTGACCAATACAAAAGGGTTAAAAAATTGGTGGCTATCCAGAAAAATCTGAGGCTTTTTGAGCCTGACAACGAGCCATCATCAACAAAGTTGGAAAGTGACAGTGAAGATGAGGCCTCAGAGTCTGATGTTCAAGAGGTGGACATTGAGGAAGTCCAGGGAGAAGACATGGAAGCCCGAGAGGAAGACAACCAAAGCTTTACAGATTGTTGAAAACTTTTTGGGAGAGTCAAATCATTTAATTACAGTTCAATTCGTAACTAAATTGTTTTTTAAATTTCAATTGGAAGGATTTAATAATTTGCAATTATGTCTACTTATGATAAGGTAAAATGTTTATGTTTGTCTCCATATGATATGGTAAATATATCAATCCAAAAACCATCTACATTTAAATGGTATTAATATAAATTTGCATACATTTCCGTTAATTCCCATATATTCTCACGGAAAGTTTCCACCTCTGAATATTCCCCAAAATATGCAACCCTACTCTGGAGTAAGTTAAATTGCTCTGGGGAGAGAAAACAAAAGGATCCGCTTCAGGGAAGTCGTAATGCTGGAAGTTCTGGTGAGGTACCGCCGCTCTTATATCCAGTTCTTCCCAGCTGTATGTAATAACACAAAACCATTTCTGAGCTAATAGCCTAAAATAGTACATTAACCAACAAAATATTGGAGAGTTTCGTAAGAGCTATTCGGGATGCTGCCATCTCCTTCAGCACATTATCGGGACTTTTTTGGGCAACAAAAATTAGAAAGTTTGCGTAGAAAATACACCGAACAAAAATATAAACGCAACAATTTCAACTGTTTTACTGCGTTACAGTTCATTTAAGGAAATCAATCAATATTTATAACACCTTGAGTCTGGACCAGCCCCCCCCCCCCCCTCCAAATACGGAAAGTTATATTAAAGAAAAAAGCACCTTTCACACGAATACAAATGTTGTTGATCTTTACAACAACAAAAAAAAACGGCCATTATATCTAAGGTTTCCATTACATGTTGCAATGATTTTGTTTGCGACCTTTTCGTGGAATAAACCCGGGCCAACAGAAACCTGGCTAGTGTTGCCTTCTGGAAGTGGTCCAACTCCACACGCCGTGTCGCTGCAGGTCTAGCGTGCTAATAGTTTCAGCACATATGCAATGGCAAACCGACTAAAGCTCGCATATTTAGCGAAATACATCACCCCCACCCCCCCACCACGAGGTTTCGCGTCACACTTGGCCCACTACCTAACAAGTTGTTTTGCCCGAAAATGTAACCCAAAACAAGTTGATATGCTAACGTTAGCTACCTCTAGCCACGGTGGACCGATGTCTTCTCTGACTATGCTAACAAGCTATACACCGTTCGCTAGCTAGACAGCTAAATAACTGAATTACTAACTTGGTAATGAGACGAGACACGAGTGTCAATGCAATTCATTCTCATTCTGTATTCAGATCTTTGAATTTTATGTCTGTGTTTTGCCATGGCTGAGTAAATGTATAATATTTTCTAGAAAATCTTATGTCCACACTTACCCCCACGGTTTCGGATGGGATAGTTAGCTAGGTGCTATTGGCCTTCGATTAATTTGACTAATGTATGTGACGTTTTTTGGGGGGGTCTATCACATGATCTCTGACGCTCAATAGATAATGTTGATAATGTTTTAATCAAAGACAGCACAATATGAATATAGGCAGAAACTGCTTCTCCAATAGACTGGCTGTTTGTTAAGCAACCAACTCGACAGGGTTGGCTTAGATTGTTGACAACATGGAAATTACACTGAGTGAGTGCACAAAACATTAGGAACACCTTTTTCCATGACCGACTATCCAGGTGAAAGCTATGATCCCTTATTAATGTCACTTCAATCAATGTAGATGAAGGGGAGGAGACAGGTTTAAAGAAGGATTTTAAAAGCCTTGAGACATGGATTGTGTATGTGTGCTATTCAGAATTTGAATGGTTAAGACAGAAGATTTAAGTGCCTTTGAACGGGGTATGGTAGTAGGAGCCAAGTTTCCTGTGTGTATCAAGAATGGTTCACCAACCAGTACATCTAGCCAACTTGACACAACGGTGGGAAGCATTGGAGTCAACATGGGCCAGCATCCCTGTGGAACGCATTCGACACATTACAGAAAAGCACTATAGCATTCCTATAAGAAACTATGTTTTTTATAATACCGTATAGTTAGTTTATAGTATGCTATGATACAGTTGAAGTCTCCAACTTAGGTTGGAGTCATTAAAACTCGTTTTTTCAACCAAACTATAGTTTTGGCAAGTCGGTTAGGACATCTACTTTGTGCATGACAAGTAATTTTTCCAACAATTGTTTACAGACAGATTATTTCACTTATAATTCACTGTATCACAATTCCAGTGGGTCAGAAGTTTACATACACTAAGTTGACTGTGCCTTTAAACAGCTTGGAAAATTCCAGAAAATGATGTCATTCATGGCTTTAGAAGCTTCTGATAGGCTAATTGACATAATTTGAGTCAATCGGAGGTGTACCTGTGGATGTATTTCAAGGCCTACCTTAAAACTCAGTGCCTCTTTGCTTGACATCATGGGAAAATCAAAGGAAATCAGCCAAGACCTCAATTTCCAAATGCCTGAAGGTACCAAGTTCATCTGAACAAACAATAGTACGCAAGTATAAACACCATGGGACCATGCAGCCATCCTAACACTCTGGGAAGGGGACGCGTTCTGTCTCCTAGAGATGAACGTACTTTGGTGCGAAAAGTGCAAATCAATCCCAGAACAACAGCGAAGGACCTTGTGAAGATGCTGGAGGAAACAGGTACAAAAGTATCTATATCCACAGTTAAACGAGTCCTATATCGACATAACCTGATCCCTTAGCAAGGAAGAAGCTACTGCTCCAAAACTGCCATAAAAAAGCCAGACTACGGTTTGCAACTGCACATAGGGACAAAGATCGTACTTTTTGGAGAAATGTCCTCTGATCTGATGAAACAAAAATAGAACTGTTTGGCCATAATGACCTTCATTATGTTTGGAGGAAAAAGGGGCAGGCTTGCAAGCCAAAGAACACCATCCCAACCGTGAAGCACAGGGGTGGCAGCATCATGTTGTGGGGGTGCTTTGCTGCAGGAGGGACCTGGTGCACCTCAAAAAATACATGGCATCATGAGGAAGGAAAATTATGTGGATATATTGAAGCAACATCTCAAGACATCAGTCAGGAAGTTAAAGCTTGGTCGCAAATGGGTCTTCCAAATGGACAATGACCCCAAGCATACTTCCAAAGTTGTGGCAAAATAGCTTAAGGGCAACAATGTCAAGGTATTGGAGTGGCCATCACAAAGCCCTGACCTCAATCCCATAGAAAATATGTGGGCAGAACTGAAAAAGCGTGTGCGAGCAAGGAGGCCTACAAACCTGACTCAGTTACACCAGCTCTGTCAGGAGGAATGGGCCAACATTCACCCAACTTATTGTGGGAAGCTTGTGGAAGGCTACCCGAAATGTTGGACTTGCCTAGTTAAGTAAAAGTTAAATCATAAAATTTTAAAAAGGAAGGAATTTTCTGTTGAGCTCCGAGACAGGATTGTGTTGAGGCACAGATCTGGGGAAGGGTACCATAACATTTCTGCAGCATTGAAGGTCCCCAAGAACACAGTGGCCTCCATCATTCTTGAATGGAAGTTTGGAACCACCAAGACTCTTCAGAGAGCTGGCCGCCCGGCCAAACTGAGCAATTGGGGGAGAAGGGCCTTGGTCAGGGAGGTAACCAAGAACCTGTCAGAGCTCCAGAGTTCCTCTGTGGAGATGTGAGAACCTTCCAGAAGGACAAACATCTCTGCAGCACTCCACCAATCAGGCCTTAATGGTAGAGTGGCCAGACGGAAGCCACTCCTCAGTAAAAGGCATGACAGCCCACTTGGAGTTTGCCAAAAGGTACCTAAAGGACTCTCAGACCATGAGAAACAAGATTTTCTCTGTTCTGATGAAACTAAGATTTAACTCTGGTCAGAATGCCAAGTGTCATGTCTGGAGGAAACCTGGCACCATTTCTACAGTGAAGCATGGTGGTGGCAGCATCATGCTGTGGGGATGTTTTTCAGTGGCAGGGACTGGAAGACTAGTCAGGATCGAGAGAAAGATGAACGGAGCAAAGTACAGAGAGATCCTTGATGAAAACCTGCTCCTGAGCGCTCAGGACCTCAGACTGGGGTAAAGGTTCACCTTCCAATAGGAAAACTACCCTAAGCACACAGCCAAGACAAAGCAGGAATGGCGTTTCGGGACAAGTCTCTAAATGTCCGGACTTGAACCCGATCAAACATCTCTGGAGAGACCTGAAAATAGCTGTGCAGCGACGCTCCCCATCCAACCTGACAGAGCTTGAGAGGATCTGCAGAGATGAATGGGATTAACTCCCCAAATACAGGTACTCCAAGCTTGTGATGTCATACCAAAGAAGACTCGATGCTGTAATCGCTGCTAAAGGTCCTTCAGCAAAGTACTAAGCAAAGGGTCTGAATACTTATGTAAATGAGATACTTCATTTTATTTTTAATACATTTGCAATTTCTAACCTGGTTTTTGCTTATTCATTATGAGGTATTGTGTGTAGATTGATGAGGAAAAAACCCGAATTGAATCCAGTTCAGAATAAGGCTGTAACGTAACAAAGTGGAAAAAGTCAAGTGGTCTGAATACTTTCTGAATGCACTGTAAAGGGATAACTGCTACACCACATTCATACGATACTCCCTGTCAATGAATGCATCTCTGCTGTTACTTGTTGTTTTCATTGTAAGAAGGCTAATCTTCTTCTATAATATTATTGCGGTCCGCAAACAAACGTCAATAGGTGCATGCCGCTGCCTACTGTACTGGAGTGTGTAGTCAATCACAGTTTACAGACTAAATTAATAAAGAACCAAACATTAAGAGAAACTAAACCCTCCTATCTAATCCTGTACTACTAAGAACATAAAAAAAGAGCCCTACTAACTTCTATCTAAACTTCCCCCATCCCATCCACCCTCAATAACTCTATACATCAATCTTTCCCTTTCTTCTACATACCGGTATTTCCAACAATACATAACACACACGCGTCACTGTTTCATTGACCATACACTCTGAACACAAACCATTCACATGCTTGCCAACCAAATATGACAAGTTCAATGTACAATGTCCTAGATGCAATCGCGCAAACACCACCTCTTCCTTCCTAATCTGACCCTTGAATCTTGGTCCAACAACCTTTTGTTGGAGGGCATATATATGCCGCCCTTGGGTTCTGAGTCCCATCTCTTCTGCCACACATCTATCATAATGGCTGTAATCTTACATTTGGCCTCACCTCTACCCAATGGAGCACGAATATCAATTATATCCCATTTTAAAACCTTTTTGGCTGCCTGGTTTACCATTTCATTCACTCCCGAATGGGCTGGGACCCAGCAGAATTGCACTACTACACCCGGTCTCTCGATTCTCCATAATATATTAATACCTCCAATAGTAGGTCACTCCTATTAGATTTGCCAGATGATAAACTAATCAATACAGACAGGCAATTGTGTACTACAATTCTGACAAGTTAAACATCCTCCACCCACTGGAGGGCAGCTACTATTGCAAACAAGTTAAGAGTATACTGAGAGTTCATCTGTTAGTCTTCTATACATCTCCACATCAAATTGAGGAATGTAAACGCCTGCTCCTGTACGACCACTATCTGGGTCTTTCGAGTCCCCCCCAAAAAAGTTCCTACCAATGTAATTGTCACTTCTGACCAATCTTTTCTTTACCAAGGTCAGATCAACAACAGGACCACAGAAGGGCTAAACCTCCAACTCCCTCAGACCACTCATCAGGAAGCTTTAACTGTCCATCCAAGTTCACTGCCTTGTCTACTAGTATATTCCCAACAGCCATCTAGAACAGTAGCAGTGAGATGACCAACCTCACAGCTTTTCAGTGTAACCCACATGTGTAAAACTCATTCCACGGAGGACCGAGTGTCTGCAAGTTTCTGCTCCTCCCTTGTACTTGATTGATGAATTAAGGTCACTAATTAGTAAAAAACTCCCCTCACCTGGTTGACTAGGTCTTAATTGAAAGGAAACATTTTTAACCCGCAGACACCTGGCCCTTCATGGAATGAGTGACACCCCTGGTCTAACACAATAAGCTAACAACAATGTTTTTACAGCGTATCGCCAAAGGCATCGCTGCTGCCTCTACTAATAATGCACGTACAGGTGTTGATTTAAATACACCAGTACATATCCTTAAAGATCTATACTGGTTCTGTCCAGCCTCTGAAGCCTTCACCGCTGTTTCATAATCTACAGTGCCTTGCAAAAGTATTCATCCCCCTTGCCGTTTTTCCTATATTGTTGCATTCCAACCTGTAATTTAAATTTATTTTTATTTGGATTTAATGTAATGGACATGCACAAAAAAATCAAAATTGGTGAAGTGAAAAAAATAAATAATACGAAAAAATAAAAAACGGAAAAGTGGTGCGTGCATATGTATTCACCCCCTTTGCTATGAAGCCCCTAAATAGGATCTGGTGCAACCAATTACCTTCAGAAGTAACATAATTAGTTAAATAAAGTCCACCTGTGTGCAATCTAAGTGCCACATGATCTGTCACATGATCTCAGTATATATATATATATATATGCCTGTTCTGAAAGGCCCCAGAGTCTGTAACACCACTAAGCAAGGGGCACCACCAACCAAGCGGCTCCATGAAGACCAAGGAGCTCTCCAAACAGGTCAGAGACAAAGTTGTGGAGAAGTACAGATCAGGGTTGGGTTATAAAAAAATATCTTAAACTTTGAACATCCCACGGAGCACCGTTAAATCCATTATTAAAAAATTGAAAGAATATGGCACCACAACAAACCTGCCAAGAGAGGGCCGCCCACCACCAAAACAAGGAGGGCATTAATCAGAGAGGCAACAAAGAGACCAAAGATAACACTGAAGGAGCTGCAAAGCTCCACAGCGGAGATTGGAGTATCTGTTCATAGGACCACTTTAAGCCGTACACTCCACAGAGCTGGGCTTTATGGAAGAGTGGCCAGAAAAAAGTAATTGCTTAAAGAAAAAAATAAGCAAACATGTTTGGTGTTCGCAAAAAGGCATGTGGGAGTCTCCCCAAAAATATGGAAGAAGGTACTCTGGTCAGATGAGACTAAAATGTAGCTTTTTGGCCATCAAGGAAAACGCTATGTCTGGCGCAAACCCAACACCTCTCATCACCCNGTGGACTTTAAGTGTCACATGATCTCAGTGTATATATACACCTGTTCTGAAAGGCCCCAGAGTCTGCAACGCCACTAAGCAAGGGGCACCACCAAGCAAGCAGCACCATGAAGACCAAGGAGCTCTCCAAACAGGTCAGAGACAAAGTTGTGGAGAAGTACAGATCAGGGTTGGGTTATAAAAAAATATCTGAAACTTTGAACATCCCACGGAGCACCGTTAAATCCATTATTAAAAAATTGAAAGAATATGGCACCACAACAAACCTGCCAAGAGAGGGCCGCCCACCACCAAAACAAGGAGGGCATTAATCAGAGAGGCAACAAAGAGACCAAAGATAACACTGAAGGAGCTGCAAAGCTCCACAGCGGAGATTGGAGTATCTGTTCATAGGACCACTTTAAGCCGTACACTCCACAGAGCTGGGCTTTATGGAAGAGTGGCCAGAAAAAAGTAATTGCTTAAAGAAAAAAATAAGCAAACATGTTTGGTGTTCGCAAAAAGGCATGTGGGAGTCTCCCCAAAAATATGGAAGAAGGTACTCTGGTCAGATGAGACTAAAATGTAGCTTTTTGGCCATCAAGGAAAACGCTATGTCTGGCGCAAACCCAACACCTCTCATCACCCCGAGAATACCATCCCCACAGTGAAGCATGGTGGTGGCAGCATCATGCTGTGGGGATGTTTTTCATCGGTAGGGACTGGTAAACTGGTCAGAATTGAAGGAATGATAGATTGCGCTAAATACAGGAAATTCTTGAGGGAAACCTGTTTCATTCTTCCAGAAATTTGAGACTGGGACGGAGGTTCACCTTCCAGCAAGACAATGACCCTAAGCATACTGCTAAAGCAACACTCGAGTGGTTTAAGGGGAAACATTTAAATGTCTTGGAATGGCCTAGTCAAAGCCCAGACCTCAATCCAATTGAGAATCTGTGGTCTGACTTAATAAATCGTCTTTGGTCTAGGCGTCCCACTAGCCCCACATCAACACATTTTTCCACCGGCACGGGTTTTATAAAATCACAAATAGCGACTAAATATTCACTTACTTTTTGAAAATCGTCCTCTGATTTGTCATCCATAGGGTCCAAGCTGTAAAATGTAGTGCCGTTTTGTTCAATAAAATCCTTCTTTATATCCTAAAAAGTCCATTTAGTTGGCGCCATTGAGTTGAGTAATCCACTCGTTCAACATGCAGAGAAAGGAATCTGACAATCTACACCTTTTTTTCAACAAGTCAAAAATAAATTTCTATTTATTCCTCAGGTACCCTAAAATGTAATTCAACTATAATATTTCATACGGAAAGAAGTATGTTCAATAGGAAAGCAATATTAGCAGGTGCGCGTCCTCATAATTTCCAATTTCACTTACTCCACCTCAAAGCCGCCCCAGTAATCACTCCTTTCAAAGGCGCCCTGCTCCTGAGAGCAAAGAAAGTCACAGATCTTGCCCCTAGTCACAGATCTTGTCCCTAGTCACAGAGCTTGCCCCTAGTCACAGATCTGCTCCCCTACAGAAAATCACTTCGAGCTACCTTTATCGATTTAACTTCTTAGGGAGCAGCGCACGAGGTGACCGTTTTGGAGACCCTGGCATGCCCAAAGTAAAATGGCTCCCATTCAGGCCCAGAAAATAGGATATGCACATATTTAGTACCATTGGATAGAAAACACTCTGAATCTTCTAAACGTGTTAACATTTTGTCTGTGAGTAAAACAGAACAGATATGGCAGGCGAAACCCAGAGGAATATCTGTCCTGGAAAAAGTGGTTTTGACACATTGCCTCATTTGGAACCCCTCCCTTATGAAAATGCCCTTATAAGGGCATATGAATGCAGTACCTATCGCTTCCTCTGGATGTCAACAGTCTCGAGAAAGTGTTCTGATTCATTTTAGATGCTTTTAGAGCAGAGAAGAAGAGGAATAAGGAAGTGCCCCCTCAGATGTCCTTACAAGTATATGCGCGCTCCTGGCAGGCACGTTCTTTGTTTTTTTTCTTTCTTATCGCCCAGTTTATATTCCGGTTGAAATATTATGCTATTTATACAGAAAAGTGTTCCTAAGGATACATTTACAATGATGTTTGATTGTTCTTGGACAAGTTTATAGGTATAAGTTGAACGAGTTCTATTCACGTTTCAATGGAGGAGTCGACACTGTATTTTCTCATTATAACGCGCCAACCAAACGGAGATTTATGGATATAATACATTACTTTTTCTAACAAAAGAACCATGGATTGTCTTCGTTGGACACTTTGGAAGCCCTCAGCAGAAGTTCTTCAAAAGGTAATTGATTTGTTTTCGCTGTGAAATGTGTTTTCTGTGAACCGTGGAGGCTTATGAAATTATGGTAATGGCAAAAATATGTTAGGTGCTACCCTCAAACAATCAAATGTGGTGCTTTCGCCGTAAAGCCTTTTTGAAATCTGACAACGCTGTGATATTGCCAAGAAGCAGAGCTTTTGATGACTATGAAACACTTGTATATTGATGCATGTTTAATAATTCAACTTTTGGATTTTGAATTTGGCGCCTTGCATTTCACCTGGTAGTGTCGGGAGTGGGGCGCTAGCGCCCCAGCGCACCTTGCTGCTCCTTAAGAAGTTAA
>QNTS01004483.1:4611-14705 GCA_003317085.1 Hucho hucho
GTCTAGTGGCTACTTTGTTTCACGCTTAACAAAAGCTGCCCAAACAAGTTTAAGCTCACTAATAAAAAAACAGGGCAAAAGAAAAACACATGCCAAATGTGGGTATCTACTGGTTAAAAGGGGAAGAATGGTAGCGTTCTACTGATGTTAACTGTATGTCTTCACTCCTATTATAAAGAGAATAACACCCGTTGAAACTGGAGTAAACAGTCCAATTGATAAGGAAGTTGCATCTGTTTCAGTAGTGCTCGTCAAATCACATTCTATTTGTCACATGCGCCGAATACAACAAGTGTAGACCTTACAGTGAAATGCTTACTTACAAGTCCTTAACCAACAGTGCAGTTTTAAGAAAAATAAGTGTTTAATAACAAATAATTAAAGAGCAGCAGTAAAGTCGCGGCTCAAATGGCGATTGATACTGGCTGCACATCAACTGCAATCATTTCTGTCATCAGCTTTAACCCACAACTGTTAATGACAATGATGTGCGGAGTGCTTTATATTCGTGGTAAATAATTTGAAAGACGCATAACCCCTCTTTCTAACGTTACAGCCTATTTGATAAATTAAAATGTTTCCCTTTATGATGATGATGATGGGAACCTGTTAGTGGTAATAGTGTGAGAATTTTTTGTTTTTTTTGTTTGGGGATTTTTTCTATACGTTAACGATTCAATTTAGTTTAAACGTTCACACCCCTACAGGCACCATATACTCGCTAGTTGGGAAGGAACCTAGCAGCGGGCTAGAGTTCAGACTGGGCATTGGTGTAATGTTACTCACTGAGCTGCCCTTGGTGCTGCCATAACACAGAACCAGTTTGCGGTAGTTATACAGCCGGATCTCACTGAACAGACTCAGGTAGGACGGCATCTCTAAGAGGAGAAAATACATAAGCACACAGTCAATACAAATGGTCATGCCTTACTTATCTTTTAGCTGTATGAGTAGAAGATTCATTCCCCACTCTCCTACCGCAAATGTTCTCACGCACACACGCACCTGGTAGTGATCGTGAGAACACCAGGACACACTGGTAGAGCTGGTTGATGGAGATCCAGTCGTTGAGGAACATCTCCACCACCTTCCTCCCTCCCACAGGCTCAGACAGAGGGTTCTCATAGGTCAGATACACATAGCGTGTAGAGGCTGGACACACACACAGAGCAGGGAGAGATAAGGGCACAGTTTGGGTAGAGTGTGTGTGTGTGTGTACACATGTGCATTTGTGTGTTTTTTGGGTGTCCATATGCATTCGTTTCTGTGTACCTTGCTCTTTGCTGTGTGTGCTGTTGAGTGGGCAGTTGGCCAGAACTAGTTCTGCCACCCATGTGCGGTTGTTCCGGCCCTGCAGACGGAAGGTGCAGTCCAGTAGAGAGCGCTCCAAAGCCAGCCTCGTCTCCTCCCCTACGCCCTTACTGGGAGGGATCCTAGGGAAGGGGACATGACCACATGGGGTCAGGTACATAGTGCATACTGTACATCCATCACTGAAAGGGTACAAAACCATAATCTTTATCTATCAACTATCATCTTTGTTTTGGGGGCATGTTAGTGTGATGTGAGAAAGCTTCAGTTTAAATCAGTAGAACCAAAATCATATTAGCATTATCTCTAAAATTCCCATTGACTTCCATATTATTAGGCAGTGCCAGTGACATCTGGATTTGCAAGGTATCCTGGGATGTGGAGTCTTACTTGAGGATGCGGATGGCGTGGCTGCAGCAGTCTCCCTCTACCTGCACACCCTGGTGGGGAATCTCCATCTGAGATAACTAGAGAGAGAGGAGAGAGACACATGTTAGACAAGAGGAGGGATGGAGGGATGAGAAGAGGATGAGAGAGATGTGAGAAAGAGAGCAGGAGGGATGGATGAGGAGAGGGATGATGAAGAAAGATAGACGGTGGAAAGGGAGTGGTGGAAAAGTAAAAACTGAGGAAGAGAGTTGTAAGATGTAGAGAAGAGAGAGAATAAAAGGGTGTACTCCCTCCATACATACCTCCACTCTGAGGCTTATGAAGGGCATGTTGGTGTCACACATGGCCACTAGGTGAGCCAGCTCCTTGTTGAAGGCAGACATCTCCCCCGAGCGCTTGGGCTTCTTGGGCTCCAGAGCTCCCTGGTCTACTGATAACTGAGGACAGAGAAGAGAGAGGATATTAACAACACTGAGATAACCTAACGACGATAAATAATAATAATACATTTAATTTATAACACATTCTCTGAAAATATCAAGGTTTATATGTACAGTGAGGGAAAAAAGTATTTGATCCCCTGCTGATTTTGTACATTTGCCCACTGACAAAGAAATGATCAGTCTATAATTTTAATGGTAGGTTTATTTGAACAGTGAGAGACAGAATAACAACAAAAAAATCCAGAAAAACGCATGTGAAAAATTTTATAAAATGATTTGCATTTTAATGAGGGAAATAAGTATTTGACCCCCTCTCAATCAGAAAGATTTCTGGCTCCCAGGTGTCTTTTATACAGGTAACGAGCTGAGATTAGGAGCACACTCTTAAAGGGAGTGCTCCTAATCTCAGCTTGTTACCTGTATAAAAGACACCTGTCTACAGAAGCAATCAATCAATCAGATTCCAAACTCTCCACCATGGCCAAGACCAAAGAGCTCTCCAAGGATGTCAGGGACAAGATTGTAGACCTACACCAGGCTGGAATGGGCTACAAGACCATCGCCAAGCAGCTTGGTGAGAAGGTGACAACAGTTGGTGCGATTATTCGCAAATGGAAGAAACACAAAAGAACTGTCAATCTCCCTCGGCCTGGGGCTCCATGCAAGATCTCACCTCGTGGAGTTGCAATGATCATGAGAACGGTGAGGAATCAGCCCAGAACTACACGGNCCGTGTTTGGAGGAGGAGGAATGCTGCCTATGACCCCAAGAACACCATCCCCACCGTCAAACATGGAGGTGGAAACATTATGCTTTGGGGGTGTTTTTCTGCTAAGGGGACAGGACAACTTCACCGCATCAAAGGGACGATGGACGGGGCCATGTACCGTCAAATCTTTGGTGAGAACCTCCTTCACTCAGCCAGGGCATTGAAAATGGGTCATGGATGGGTATTCCAGCATGACAATGACCCAAAACACACAGCCAAGGCAACAAAGGAGTGGCTCAAGAAGAAGCACATTAAGGTCCTGGAGTGGTCTAGCCAGTCTCCAGACCTTAATCCCATAGAAAATCTGTGGAGGGAGCTGAAGGTTCGAGTTGCCAAACATTAGCCTCGAAACCTTAATGACTTGGAGAAGATCTGCAAAGAGGAGTGGGACAAAATCCCTCCTGAGATGTGTGCAAACCTGGTGGCCAACTACAAGAAACGTCTGACCTCTGTGATTGCCAACAAGGGTTTTGCCACCAAGTACTAAGTCATGTTGTGCAGAGGGGTCAAATACTTATTTCCCTCATTAAAATGCAAATAACATTTTTCACATGCGTTTTTCTGGATTTTTTTGTTGTTATTCTGTCTCTCACTGTTCAAATAAACCTACCATTAAAATGATAGACTGATCATTTATTTGTCAGTGGGCAAACCTACAAAATCAGCAGGGGATCAAATACTTTTTTCCCTCACTGTACAGTACCAGTCAAAAGTTTGGACACGCCTACTCATTCAAGGGTTTTTCTTTATTTTTTACTATTTTCTACATTGTAGAGTAATAGTGAAGACATCAAAACTATGAAATAACACATATGGAATCATGTAGTAACCAAAAAAAGGGTTAAATAAATCAAAATATATTTTAGATTTGAGATTCTTCAAAGTAGCCACCCTTTGCCTTGATGACAGCTTTGCACACTCTTGGCAATCTCTCAACCAGCTTCATGAGGTTTCAAATTGTTTATATTTTAAAATCATTGTCACCAATACAAGCAGTTCTGCAATCCATTCCTACTTTTCTCTTAGCTCCCGGGCGGGCCCCTCGGCCAGCGGAATTGTCCAGGACGAGCTGTTCCAGGTTGGGCTTGAATTGCTGCAGGAGCTGGGCGCATGGAGGTCCCTCCTCACCTTCCAACTGAGACACAGACAGGAAGGAGTACTTGTACTGTAGCTCGGTGGGACAGCCAGGCACATCCAGCATCTCTACCACCTAGGGAGGGAGGGAGGGAAAGATGGACGGGTGAAAAAGCAGGGAGAGAGGAGAAACAAATAAAATAGTGGGAAAGTTGTGCATGGTTAATGTACTAATATATATATATCTCTCTCTCATTGTACATTTTCTTGTGTTTGCTACAAACAAATAGTTTTTTGGTGACCAATAATAGGCATAAGGTGTGAGGGGCTTACAATGTAATACTGTGGTAGTCGGGTAAGCCGGATGAAGAGCCTGTGTTTTGATAGGCTGCCGGTAGGGTGGGAAGCAGAGTTGGAGAGGTGTAGTATGTCTGTGCACACAGTGGGGAGGTGTTTCACAGACTGTCTACACCTCTGCTCTCCTAACCAAAACCTGGAGGGAGGGAGAAGAGTAGAGAGAGGGAGAAAGTTAGGTATGGGGGGGAAGAGAGAGGGGGGGGAGAAACATTAGTAAACAGAAATGTGACATTGTCCAAACAGACCATTTACTGGACAGATTATATTATCATAGAACTAGAACCTCAGAACATTTAATTAAATGCAATACCCGTTCTAGTAATTATATTTCTATGCATATCACACTATGACAGGGCAGTGCTTACAGGTAATAGACCAAATTCACATAGAAATGTGTGTTATAGACCTGTCATTCTCATTGAAAGCAAATCTAAGAACCTCAATCTGTGCTACATGCCTATTTCTATGCTTCCCATTCTTAAGTTTCCTTTTTGCATCTTTTACTTTCAGTTTTGTACACCAGCTTCAAAACCGCTGAAAATACAATATTTTTGTTAAGGAAAATATATTTCACAGCGGTTTAAATTATGATTCTCTACACTATACTTGCTTGTTTTGTCACATAAACTGAAATTAAGCGAACTATTGACATTTTTGCAACCAGGAAATTGTGGAGCGATTTCTTCATAGCGCATCTTTAAGATATTCTTAGCCTGGAATTTTCCTGGAAATACAGCAAAAGGAAAAGCTGAAGCCACATGATATACCAGCACGTCCTTGGTCTAAAGTGGGAATGGATCTGTTCACAGTCAAGAACGTTCCTTTTCTGATTAAAAGTGGACTACTATTCAGATTTTTGGGAGTTGGAGAAAGTGATTGACACAACAGCGGCTTGCATCGTCGACTGTTGTAAGCAGCAGTTTAGAAGATATACCTGACAGAGGTGTAGTTACGGATAATGGGCCCCAGTTCACGAGTCAAGACTTTGCATTTTTTCTAAAGAGTGTGAACTCCACACCCTATCGTAGTCAGAGTAATGTTAAGGTGGAGTCAGTGAAAATAGCAAAGACCCTTATCACAAAGGCTTTGCAGGAAGGCACAGATGTGTGGCAAGCCATTTTGGCGTGGAGAAATACACAAGAGTGCATATCAGGACAAGTCAAAACATTACTATGAGCAGCATACAAAATAATCGGCCTGTAATAAAACAAGGCCAAGCTGTCAGAGTGCTCCTGTCACCTCACACCAGGGATGCCACATGGAGTCTTGGCACATGCATAGGGCACATCAGCGCAAGGTCATATGAAGTGGAAGTAAAGGGCCGATAATATGGGAACAGGAGGGACATACGCCCAGTTCAGGAGAGCATAGGGCACAGGAGGGCCACATTGGAAGGCTGTGAATATCCTCTGGATGGTGTGGGTAGGACACATAATGAGGAGAAGGGGAAGACCCCACCAGGACAGTTATCTCTGCCGACCGTCCCTCCACAATTTCAAGAAGATGTGAAAATGAAGGAGAGGCCCTGAGGCTCCCAACATCCCAGAGGTGCCAGGAGAGGCCCCGAGGCTCCCAGAGGTGCCCAACGTCCCAGAGGTGCCCAACGTCCCAGAGGTGCCAGGAGAGGCCCCCCAGAGGTGCCCAACGTCCCAGAGGTGCCCAAAGTCCCAGAGGTGCCAAGAGAGGCCCTGAGGTGCCAAGAGAGGCCCTGAGGTGCCAGGAGAGGCCCCGAGGCTCAATATGCTCAATATGCTACCAGTGCGCCACACTAAGACAAGGGATAACATAAGACCGCCCCTGCGGTACGGAGACTATGTCCCGTAAGAGATGGGAAAAAAAGACAAATAAATTATGTTTCAAAAACGGGACCTCTTCTCGTATCCATATGGGTATACTACAAAGTATAGACTACTAAAGTACTAGGGTGAAGCATGGTGTGCCAGTGTGGATTTGGAGGTATGACGGCTTTCTGAGGAGTGATAAGCCACATGACAGGGAGTTGACACAGAGAGAGAGAGACAGAAAGTGGACTTACTTGAGCTGCTGTAGCCAGGATATGATTCGCTTCATGTCGTCGTTGATGGTCTTTTCAATGTCGTCCAGCATGGATTGATCTGGAGACAGAGACAGACACAGTGGAAGTCAGTACAGTGTAGATTTGTGTGTGTCTCTCCCTGCTTACCGATGTGGTGTGTGTGCTACTCCCTGCTTACCGATCCCATACAGCATGGGCTGGAACATCCCTGAGTGCAGGTCTACGAAGATGTGCAGGCACTCGGAGCGTCCGCAGGGCTCCAAGATGGGAATGACCAGGGTGGGCAGAGCGGTCTCTATGAACGCTGAAACACAGGCAAGGAGAGACAACAACAATAACATTGCACACTGACAACATGGTTGTTTCTCTCCACAACACTGTTCATTGCATTCTGGGTCAGTGTTGTTGGATCAGTTAGTGTATTGATAAGTCAGAGAGGACAGAGCGACTCACAGCTGTCGCTGGGGTTGCTGCTCTTCAGGATGGCTTTCAGCTCCTGCAGCTTCTGATGAGAGCGGGCGTGCACGCTGTCAATCAAAAGCTTCTCCACTGACAAGTGATCAATCTGCAGGAGGGGGCAAGAACAGAGACTGCGATGAGGTCCTCATCACAACAAAATAATAGTAGAGGACTGTAGCTGTGAGGAACGAGGCGTTAGCTCACCTTCATGGCTCTCTCCATTAGTCTGGAGTCACAGGCTGGGAGCGGAGGTTCATGGGAGATCTGCAGAGGCTTGGAGCCATCTAATTCGTCAATCTTGATGGTGACTTTGTGGACCGACGCAGTGCCCGTCTTCCTACCCAGGACCTGTTGGCTGGAGAGGTGGAGAGAGAGAGCGAAGAACCAAGAGAGAGGGCGAGAGGGATAGGTCAAATGATGATGGACCAATTTCCCTGTGATTAAGTATTCATTCATTCAACTAACTAACCAACCAATCAAGTGTTTCTTACTTCCAGACGGCCAGTGTGAGGCACTTGGCAGGCATGTAGTGTTCCACCTGCACCAGGTCTCCCCAGCGCTCTCGGTACAGCATGAGGGTCTGGGAGTGGAGCACCTCCAACTGCAGAGACAGGCAGAAAGAGTCTGGACGGGGGGCGGGGGGGTCAAGGAAGGGCTGGGCCAGGAGGATGGCATACACACATATTCACAATACATACAGAAATGCAGACACACCCATGCTAACTGTGTGTGTGTGTGTGTGTATGGTGTATGGACGCTGACAGGCTTCAGCTATTAAAGTAGGTCCGCGGCTGGCAGTTATACTTGCTACAGAGTAAAACTAATGAAAACTATATAAAAATGGGAAATACATACTTGCTACAGAGTTGTGTTAAGGTTAATAAAAACAACTGACTCATAGAAATCTTTCAACCTATTTAATTTTTGTCCGTGTATTGGGCGTAACGTTATTATTGTGCGTGACAGCGTTATGATATCTAATGTTGTTATATGCAGGTGCATGTGTTGGATTACATTCTCAATTCACACTAAATAGTATATGAAATGTAAATATTTCTGCTTGGTTCATGGAACCTGATGAACTGAAAGACATTGTGTGGCTGTTGGCTGTGGCAGTCCCTGACCCCGAGGCCTCGACCATTGGAATACTGTAGATGTCTGGGCCGGCTGTATGCATGGTCACTGCCGGTCAATACAGTTTGTGCGCGCACACACACACTGCAGCAGCTCAAGCCAGACTTGGCCCTGAGCCCACTGTCTGCACAGAAACAGCTCTCGCACACGCACGCACGCGCACACACACACACACACACAGAAAGGATACGCAGGCAGCTGTACATGTCCTGCAGTGGTTTCTCGTCTGCAAACAGGCGCGACTGCACCAGCTCATGGATGAAGTTCACCTGCATACTGTGGACAAGAGCTCTGCAGTCTGGAAAGAGGGGGCGGGGGGAGGATGGAGGGGAAAATATTCAAAATGAAGGATGGCGAAAAAGAAAGCAGTCTCAAGAAATAGTTTATTTGCGAGTGCTGGCTGTGTTATTCATTCAAATTGGATTCCTCCTGCACATCAGGACCAGAATAATTATAATCTACAGTAGATAAAGTTGGTGAGAGTTGTACAGTGGGTTGCACCAACATGGATTACCTCTTAAACTGGGTTAAATCAAGATGTATCTATTCATCTTGTTGCACCAAATGTTAAACCTAGTTTTAAATTAATCCAAGTTCAATTAAATCCTTATTCTAATCTAAATTTAGTTTTTCACTTTAAACCTAGATTAAGTGTAAGCCTGTTGCTCAATGAATAAAAAAAAATATATATATATAAATTTAGATTGGAGATCAATTCTAAACTGCCACTTGAGGTGGTTTAACTGATAAAATGGCAGGATATCTACTGTGGAGAGTTCCTCAGAGAATAATTAGAGACAGGTTTAATCCTGATGACTTTTATGATAATTATTAGTAGGCTATTTCCGTGCCCATTTTGTACAACAATTGAATTGGAGTTCATGATATTCCCAGCCTTGGTACGAATGATGATGTTATGCAATGGGCTTGATAACGTTAACATTGTAGTGAAGTAGCATTAACGTTAGTTTTAACGTGCATTATAGGCATTGATATTTACCAGTTATTTATGCTTACTAAATATTGGTGGGTCAAGTTGTCCGTCGTCATCATAGGGGTTATGGAGAGGGGAGAGCAAACTGCTGGGGAATCATCTTGCATATCTTCTGGGTGATAGGATCAATTCCCTTGGACGGAGGCCCCCCTCTGGCTCAGGTCTGAAATAGCCCCCGCCTCTCCTCTGCTGCATCCTTTTTGTCTTTTGCTTTGAATTTTTTCCCAGCACGCTTTCATCTGATTTGTGTCCCTCTTCTCTTTCACCCATGTCGATCCATTACATTTGTTGCATAAAATGGCCCAGGTGTCTTCCTTCTTTTTGACAGTTGTGTTGTCTGTCTTTTATAAACTAGCTAGCTACAGTAGCTAACGTTAGCTAACAAATTAGTTTTCTGTCTAGTACTGGCAAATAACGGATTTTATTTCAAAATTAACAACCCATGAGAACCTTTCACGATGGAGTTGCAGTAGTTCTAACGTTACATTGTTATTATTTAATCAAGGAACAGCAACTTTGTGGCATCATTTGTCAAGTAGGCTAGCTACTTCGTTTCAACTCACGAAATACCTCATATATATATCGGTGTAACATGTCACTAATAATAGTTTAAAACCGTTAATCATATTTACTGATTCGGATTTAAAATTAAAGTGGTGCAACACATCTCTGATTAATTATAAACCTAGATTTACAAAACCTAGATTAGCTCTAATCCTAGATTGGTGTGTTAGTATTGGGTTCTGTGTGTTAGCAGTGGGTTCTGTGTGTTTGGTGTGTTAGTAGTGGGTTCTGTGTGTTTGGTGTGTTAGTAGTGAGTTCTGTGGGTTCTGTGTTAGCAGTGGGTTCTGTGTGTTTGGTGTGTTAGTAGTGAGTTCTGTGGGCTCTGTGTGTTAGCAGTGGGTTATGTGTGTTTGGTGTGTTAGTAGTGGGTTCAGTGGGTTAGCAGTGGGTTCTGTGTGTTAGTATTGGGTTATGTGGGTTATGTGTGTTAGCAGTGGGTTCTGTGTGTTAGCAGTGGGTTCTGTGTGTTTGGTGTGTTAGTAGTGGGTTCAGTGGGTTAGCAGTGGGTTCTGTGTGTTAGTATTGGGTTATGTGGGTTATGTGTGTTAGCAGTGGGTTCTGTGT
>QNTS01004483.1:14805-17305 GCA_003317085.1 Hucho hucho
AGTGGGTTCTGTGTGTTTGGTGTGTTAGTAGTGGGTTCTGTGTGTTAGCAGTGGGTTATGTGTGTTTGGTGTGTTAGTAGTGGGTTCTGTGTGTTTGGTGTGTTAGTAGTGGGTTCTGTGTGTTAGCAGTGGGTTCTGTGTGTTTGGTGTGTTACTAGTGGGTTATGTGTGTTTGGTGTGTTACTAGTGGGTTCTGTGTGTTTGGTGTGTTAGTAGTGGGTTCTGTGTGTTTGGTGTGTTAGTAGTGGGTTCTGTGTGTTTGGTGTGTTAGTAGTGGGTTCCGTGTGTTTGGTGTGTTAGTAGTCGGTTCTGTGTGTTTGGTGTGTGGTCATTCAGGTGTTGTGTGTCTTACCTCCAGTCTCCTTGTCCTCCACCAGTATCTCCAGCTTCAACAGTCTCCAGGGAATATCTGGGTCATCCCCCATCACTGTCAGAGTGGCCTCAAACTCCCCCTCCACGCGGAACTTCACACGCCCGTTAACTACAACACACAATACATAATGGTTGCCACCTTTTCAATAGCCAGAAACTGTCTTCCTGTGTGATGTTAACCCATGGAGAGGTTGGCCAGCTTCGTGTGTGAGTAGTTTTTTTTCCTGGAACAAAGAAAAGGAGGCGTGGTCCACCCGTCGGTTCCGCTGGATTTTGGTGGGGCAGAGAACTTTTGGAATATTAAAGCAAATTCTCTGCAATTCTACACATTTCTCCATGGAGCTGAGTGAAATTGTTTCATTTTTAAAAGCTAATTTCCTGAGATTCTACATATTCTCCCATGGAACTGAGAGAACATTTTGCAGTTTTAATGCTAATTTCCTATTCTATGCATTTTGCCATTGCTAATGCTGTGATTTTTCTAGCAAACATAATAGCTAAATCAATACTACATTACTGCGGGGACTTTGCATTCCAATTCACCCCGAAGGTGTAAGGTAGCGTCCTCTTGGCATTCGCCAAACCCAGATTCGTCCGTCGGCCTGTCAAATGGTGAAGCGTGATTCATCACTTCAGAGAACGCGTTTCCACTGCTCCAGAGTCTAATGGCGGTGAGCTTTACATCGATGTTTGGCATTGTGATCTTAGGCTTGTGTGCGGCTGATTGGACATGAAGCTCCCGATGAACAGTTATTGTGCTGACGTTGCTTCCAGAAGCAGTTTGGAACTCGGTAGTGAGTGTTGCAACCGAGGACAATTTTTACACAATACGCGCTTCACCACTCGGCGGTCCCGTTCTGTGAACTTGTGTTGCCTACCACTTCACGGCTGAGCCGTTGTTGCTCCTAGATGCTTCCAATTCACAATAACAGCACTTACAGTTGACAGGGGCAGCTCTAGCATGACAACAATTGAACAAACAGACTTGTTGGAAAGGTGGAATCCTATGACGGTGCCACGTTGAAAGTTACTGAGCTCTTCAGTAAGGCCATTCTACTGCTAATGTTTGTCTATGGAGATTGCATGGCTGTGTGCTCGATTTTATACACTTGTCAGCAACGGGTGTGGCTGAAATAGCCGAATCCACTCATTTGAAGGGGTGTCCACAAAAAAAAAATATATATATGTTTTTTACACTGTTTGGACTGTTTTTTCGGGATGCCTAGGTGGCCCGCCCAAGGATTTCAATGGAACCCTGTGTATGTGTGTGGTTGTGCGTGTTTCTTACCCACAGTGAGGTTGGCTAGCTGAGGTGGTAGGTCGGTTGTGACAAGACGATGTCGCAGGATCTGATTGAGCTGGTTCAGGGTTGTCTGTTTCTCCACTTTAGTGATGGGGTCTAGAGGAATGATCTTATCCTACACACACACACACACACACACACACACACACAGCTGTCAATGCACTGTCCCAAATAGGGCTTCAGATTTCTCCATCCCTATTCCACACTCCCGTCCAGTTGGTGGTGGTAACCCACTAAGGGTTTGTGTGTTTGTGCACATACGTTCATCATGCACACAAACAAAGAGTACAGAGTACATGAAGGACAAAATTGCTGGCTAAACCAGGCAGTCACCATGGCTACTTCAGCCACAGTAGCTAATAAACACAGAGGCATCAGACGCCTCATTCTATTTGACCAGTGACCACTACTTAACCAGGCAAGTCAACAGAGAACCAGCTCTCATTTATAATAAAGAGGCCTGGTCAAGAGGCCAAAAGACACCAACACAATAAGAATAAATAACAGAAAGATGGACATTACAGACCAGTTAGGGGTGTCTTACTCGTATGCAGGTGGGCAGGCGCGGGTATGAGCCGGTGGTGAGCACATCGATGGCAAACGGGATGGCAAAGCTGGGAAGGCGTGCGTGCACTAGGGCGTCCCTCGCCAGCGATGCCAGCCTATCAGCCGTGTCCACAAACAGGAAGGCCTGCTGGTCCAGGAAGCTGGAGATCATCTGTTATCGTGGAAACCGGAGGTTAGGGGTTAGAGGTCAGGTTAGCTTACGACTGTTAATGACTACTAAGTAGTTCTAATTTGAATAATGTGCAAGTAGGCCTAACT